>CAUYSK010126080.1:0-51575 GCA_963575035.1 Avahi laniger | reverse complement strand
TTTCTTTCAGTTTAAATAAATCAATTCACAATTGCAAAGATGTGGAAACAACCCAAGTGTCCATCAATACATGAGTGGATTAATAAAATGTGATATATGTATACCATGGAGTACTATTCAGCTTTAAGAAACAATGGTGATCATTACATCAATTTCTTACAAGGACTCCCTATTTCAAGTCACCTTAAATTTCATCAGTCAACACTGATACTCAGTTTCTCATGATTCTGTGCAGGCCCTGTGACAGTCAGTCTGGCCTCTTGCACTTTGCAACACTGTATCCATCTCTATGTTTAGCCTGAAATACTTTCTTTAATTTTCTTTGCCTATTTACTTTCTATATTTTTCGTGAGATTCAGCTCAAATCTCACCAGTTCTATGAAGTTTTTCCTTAATAATCTTATGCCACAGTGTTCCTTCTGCTATAATTGAAGTGGAAAATTCCACTGACAAACAGCTGTCACTCTTGCCTCTGTAAACTGCTTGCAGGCGCCAAGGTGGCTCAACACCCTGCCCTTGCTAAAGATAACCTCAGTGTAACTGTGCCCCACTCCATCCCTAAGCAAAATGTATAAAAGACTGCTATGTTCTTTGTTCGGGGCTCAGAATTCGGGTGGAAAATCCCCTCTGAGTCCGCCGGCGTATAATATAAACCTGGTTTTGCTATAAAAAAAAAAAAAAAGAAAGAAAGAAAGATATCTAGATGAATGGCTACCAAAAGTTAATATTTCTTATTTCTGAGAGGTGGGATAATAGGGGATTAGCTAATGGTGGTTAGAAATCTTTAGGAGCTATGCTTATGAATGATTTTTCCTTTTTTCTACTTTCCTATATAGTCTGTATTTTGAAATATGCCCATATACGTTGAAAAAATTAAGTACTTCCAGCCATAAAGGTTGAATAATGAGACAATTGAGAATGACAAGGAATAAGACTGAGAAAAGACTGTCACAGAGAGAAACTTGTTTAAAGGCAAAAGAGCAGGAATTAGCAGAGAAAAAACAGACTGTGAAGCGAGGGCCCTTAAAATGAATAAGTGTTCCACCAGGTTTCACTAATAAATCCCATCTAAATGCCAATAACTCCCGAATTATATCTCCATACCAGACCTTCCCTTGAACCTCACATTCATATACAACTACTTATTCTACATATCTACTTGAAGATCTTTAAGTACAATCAGCCCTCTGCATTTGTGGGCTCTGAATTCATGGATTCAACCAACCTCGACTGAAAATATTTGGGGGGAAAAAAGCGTCTATACTTAACATGTACAGACTGTTTACTATATTCCCTAAACAATACAGTTACTACTTACACAGCACTTACACTGTGTTTGGTATTATAAGTAATCTGGAGATGACTTAAAGTGTAGGGGAAGATGTGCATAGGCGCTGCGCAGATGTGACACCACTTTACACAAGGGACTTGAGCACCCTTGGATTTTGGTATTCACGTGGAGTCCTGGAACATCCCCATAGATACTGAGAGACAACGGCATTTCAAACATAATACATCCGTGACCAAATTCTTGATCTTCCCCCTCCAAACTTGCTCCTCCCTCAGCCTTCCTCATTTTAGTAGATTCAGGTCAAAAACCTTGCAGTCGTCCTTGACCATCTCTCTTTCTCACTCTGTATATCCAATCTGTTAGCAAAGCCTATTGGCTCTATTTTTATCAAAATGTAACATGAATACAGTCACTTCTTCCCACCTTCTCTACGATCAGCTTAGTCCAACCGCATATTTCTAGACTGGACGACTACAGCAGACTCCTAACGTGTCCCCGGTGCCCATTCTTGCCCCTACATCTATTCTCCAAAAAGCAGCTACAGTGATGTTTTTAAAGACTAGGTCAGATCATGTCACTCCTTTTCTCAAAACTCTCCAACGGTTCCCATCTTACTCAGAATAAAACCCAAGGTCCCTACTATACCCTGCAGGGTACTCTGTACATGATCTCCAGCACAGGCTCTGCCTCAGGGCCTCTGTCCTTGCTCTTCCCTCCACCCAGAATGCTTTTACAAGGTTCACTCTTTTACTTCATTCATATCTCTTCGCCAATAACACGTTCTCAGAGAGCACTTCTCTTTCCACTATAATTGCATTCCCACATCCTTTACCTGCTTTACCGAGAAGAGGAATTCTGTCTTTGTTTACAGCTATATCCTTAGAGCTTAGAAACATATCAGAAACAAAGCGGATGCTCAAAATTTGTTAAATGAATGAATCAATGAAGGATGTCAATATTTTATTCTTCTGAAAACATTGTGAATGATGTCTTTCTTTACTTCTGATTGACCAGACTACTCTACGCATTACTACAATTCAGACAAATATTTTCTCTCAGTTACCAATATATGGAAGTTAAGAGAAACTTTAGCAGCTCAGGAGTCAAAGTTGGTTTCTGGTCAATTTCACATGGGTTTTTAGGGAGGCAGGAGGTGTCACCAGAATCAATCAACACAGTCCCCAGAAAGTGGGAAAAGAGAGCTCTGGCTGCTTTATCACCCAGTTATGACAGAGTGAGACCTTAGAAACTAATGTTGGTCTAACTGTACCTGTCCCTGTGGGGTCACCTCCTTGGATCATGAAGTCTTTGATGATTCTGTGGAATTTGGTGCCATTGTAGTAACCTCGGCGAGCCAACTCAGCAAAGTTCTTACAGGTCTTCGGCGCATGCTTCCAGTACAGCTCCAGCACAATGATTCCCATGCTGCGAGGAGAGAGGACAGCACAGCTCCAGTCAAGAACAAGGTCACAGCAGATAAGAATTTCATGGGACTGTTCCAGGACTCTTGATTTTCAAGCTTGTTAAGTAATGAAATTGTGATAACCACTGGGTTTTGTGGAAAACAATACAATGCAAGTAACATAAACACAGATTATCTCTTTTGACTAAAACATGCAGGGACTTCTGGTACTTCGTAAAGTAAAATAACAGTGGACAATTCACAATTCTAACAACTTGTATACAAAAGTCACTGATCATCTGAAACCAATATAACCAACCCCTAACTTACGGGGGAAAATTCTTACTTTTAATATATAGATTTTAAAAAAGGATATTAAAATATTGGGAGTTCATATTTATACATGCAGAAGTTTCTGGGTGGTGGTAGGGAGTGGGTAGATAGAGACAGATATTCAATTGAGGTTTTTTATATTTTTGATCCATGTAAATATACTACCTACTCAAAAAATATTTCAATGGAAAATGAAAAAGGTAGTTTGTGTGTGTTTGGGAGGGAGTACAACAAAGGCAAAACATGATTACTTCACACCTCTGAACCTACCCAATATGATGAGTGCTTTTTCCTCCCCAGCAGTGCTGAAGGATACAGAAGAGACAGGACAGGTGCCTTCCCCTCCACTCAATCAATCATCTACACTTTAAACTCCAAGAACGCAAGAACTGAGTCAACTCTGTATAGCCTGGATACCCAGTGCCTAACACAGTGCTTTGCACGGTGTAGGTACTCTATGAAATATATGTGGAATGTGCTAAAAAACAGCTTTCTAACAGCCTTTCTGCCTGCAACCCTCTTTTACACTGCTACCATTCAACATAGATTAACAATTACGCTGTGCCAGGCACTATTCCAGGTACTTTTTCCATTATGGAGCTTACAGTCTGGTGGATATTTTTCAAATACAGGAAATAACCTTTTGGAATGGCAGTCAGGAAGTCCTTACACAATTCTGAAATGTGCATACCTCAGCAATTTCAACTTCTAAGTATCTGTTCTCTAGAAAAATTTACAAAAGTGCCAAGGAAACAGTATGTGCAAGGATGTTCATCCCATCATTTGCCATACCGAAAAAAGAGAAGCAACTTGGCTGGGTGCGGTGGCGCACACCTGTAATCCTAGCACTCTGGGAGGCCAAGGCGGGAGAATTGCTTGATCTCAGGAGTTCAATACCAGCCTGAGCAAGAATGAGACACCATCTCTACCAAAAAGAGAAAAATTAGCCGTGTATCATGGCACATGCCTACAGTCCCAGGTACTTGGGAAGACGAGGCAGGAGGATCCCTTGAGCCCAGGAGTTTGAGGTTGCAGTGAGCTACAACGATGCCACTGTAGTCTACTTAGGGCGATGGAGTGAGACTCTGTCTCAAAGATAAATAAATAAAAACTAAAAAAATTAAAAATCTTTAAAAAAAAAAAAGAGAAGCAACTTAAATGTCCTTCAAAGAGGAAATGACTAAAATATCAATTATTCATACCATGAGCAGCTACATGTATTACTGAAAGAAAAGTATGTTACAAAAAAAACATATATATGATGTTTGATATGATTCCATTTTTGTTAAAAAGTAGACATAAAAGAGAGATGTGTTTATATGTACATAGAAAATGATCTGCATGGTAATCCAACAAACTGTTGGTACTGTTTTGGTGGGGGAGGTGGCTT
The DNA here is from genome assembly GCA_963575035.1 of Avahi laniger. Classification (NCBI taxonomy): domain Eukaryota; kingdom Metazoa; phylum Chordata; class Mammalia; order Primates; family Indriidae; genus Avahi; species Avahi laniger. The sequence goes on along the minus strand of CAUYSK010126080.1, from coordinate 47,159 downwards.
TCACTTCTTATTCTATATACATCTACATTGTTTGGATTTAAATTTAAAAAAATATACTAACAGGAATTCAGAAATTACAGGTTGGGGCCTGAAGAAGCAGAATTTTGTGATAAAAAAAGATGGAGAAGGGCCAGGCGCGGTGGCTCACACCTGTAATCCTAGCTCTCTGGGAGGCCGAGGTGGGCAGATTGTTTGAGCTCAGGAGTTCGAAACTAGCCTGAGCAAGAGCGAGACCCCGTCTCTACTAAAGTTATAAAGAAATTAATTGGACAACTAAAAATATATAGAAAAAATTAGCCGGGCATGGTGGCGCATGCCTGTAGTCCCAGCTACTCGGGAGGCTGAGGCAGGAGGATCGCTTGAGCCCAGGAGTCTGAGGTTGCTATGAGCTAGGATGATGCCATGGCACTCTAGCCTGGGCAACACAGTGAGACTCTGTCTCAAAAAAAAAAAAAAAAAAAAAAAAAGATGGAGAAGATAGCCAGGGAGCAAGAACAGCATGAGCAAATACCGAGGGGACTGAGAGAATTCTGTGCTCTGGCTGAAAGCAGCATGAGCAAGAACAGAAAGGCAGAGAGACTTTAGCAGGCCCCTGGCTGCTGATGGGGAAATGTAGGTAGGCAAGAAGATGAAAAAAAATCACCTTGAATGCCAGACTAAGAAGTTTTAAATTTATATTGTTATAACAGCAAGAAGTTATTTAAATTTTTTGAGCAGGATCCCACATTCAACTTTGGAAAGCTCACTTTGAGCTTTTTCTAAAGAGGCAACAGAATAAATAAATGGGGCCGAGAAACCTAGCATGTGGGACAGGCAGCCCAGGCTACACGCGAGGTTCCCCCACTCACCAACTGCGTTAACGTAAAATTTGGCATTTCCCCAGCTAATACTGGAGGGGGAGGAGGTGAAATAATACCTTCATGAGTTGAGATGCTGGGAGGATTAAACTAAATGGGATGATATACATCCGGGGCATGGTACTAGCGGGTTAGTTATCATATCGCTATTTGATAGTGGGAAAAATGTAATTCTTCCTGTACTGTCATAGTAATTTGTTTATATAACTATACTACTTATCACATATTTACCAATCTGTCTCCTTCACTATACTGCAAGCTTCTAAAGGCAGGGATGTGTGTTTTATCCACTTCTGTATCCTCAGAATTCAGATCCTATGTACCTGACTTGCGGATTTACTACATTCTTGTTGAATGAATGGATGAATGAATGAACATAATGGAGGGACGAGAACAATCAGCGCGAGTCGGTGCGGAGCTTGGACGCGGGCGGTGGTGTCCCCTCTCGGCCCTCAGGGGACCCTCAGGGCGCCGCTCCACGCCCCTCCACGTGGAGGCCGGCCTCCTGGAGGAGAGCGCAAGAAACCGAGCCCCGCGGCGAGACCCAGGGTCCTCGTCGTCTCCACCAGTCCAGCCCCAGAGGCCCGAACCCCCTCACCTGGTCTCCAAGTAAACGTTGGGGGGCTGCCAGGAGTCTGGGGGAATTGCCGCCATAATGAACCCAGCGTACTGTTTCTCTAGCAGTTACTACTTCCGGCGTCGATTTGCAGGGGACCCGCAGGTGCTGCACACACTTCCGGCCTCTGCCGTTCAACTCTTTCGATGCCAGAATTTGAGGGGCTGCAACAAGGAAGAAGACTGTCCCGTCTTCCAAGGCTAGGAAGCTGGGGTGCGAGGCGAGAAGAGGCTGGGCGCAAGGAGGAAGAAAAGTGCAAGCTCCATTAGAGATGGTCTCCAAGCGGCGATGCCGCGCCACTCTCTGGATGATCTGATTGGTTCTTTTAGGCATGGAAGGCGGGAACAACTAGCAAGGCTGCACTCTGATTGGAGTTATTTCCTAACATTTCAATTCGAGGAATTTCTAAGTCCCACAATTGGACTGGGACCAGAAGAGGAGGAAGTGAATAAAAGGGAATAGGGCCCAGAGATGCTAGTAACGAACTTTCTGAAGGCACTGGGAGATTTAGACACAGTGCTTGTACTTTATCTCATCTACTCCACAAAGCAATCCTGCAAATAGTATCATTCCCATTTTTCAGATGCAAAAACTGAGACTCAGCACTTAAATACTTGTTTTTCCATAGCCATAGGGCAAATCTGAGCCTCCAAACTCCAGAGGTAAGGAGTCTGGGGAGAGAAGAGAGGAAAACGCCAGAAAGAAAATGGGAGATAAAGAAAAGGAGAATGCAGGTCAAAGGGATCAGAGCAAGAGCAAGGCATAAAATGATTGGTTGGTGCATCAAAATTTTAAGAAAGTTTTGGTCAGGACCCGAGGAGGAAAAGCAAAGTAGAGGAGTTACGAGCAGGTTTGGAGGGAAGAATGAAATGAGTAAATAAACGTATACTGGAAATGTTTTGCACACCACTTAATGATGGCTAAATGAACGCTTACTATGTGTCCAGTATCAAGCTAAGCACTTTATTGTCTATTTTTATGCTTAATCTTCAAAAGCCCACAAAGTAGTTATTACCATTCCCATTTTACTTTGAGGAAACTGAGCCTTACAGAGATTAAATAACTTGCTTAAAGTACCACACCTTAAGAGCTTGCGCTCTTAACCACAGTTCAACCTTAATGTCCTTAATTGTAAAGTGGGAATAAGGATGTACAAGGTTGTAAAGATAAACTAGACAGTGAGCTCCTTGAGAGAGGAACTGGGCCTCCTTCATCTTCACACTGTCCTTGCAAAGTACTGAGCAAAGGGTGCTCAGTTTTTGTTGAATGAAAAATGAACAGGAAACTACATTTTAAATTAATGAATACCGGGCTAATGTAAAAGCATAATTAATTTTGCACCTCCTACAGTCTTGTGTTCATGCCTACTTTGTGGCCCTTGAACTGGATGGAAAAGTCTTAATCATTGCTCCATTCTGTCTGTTATTATTTGAGCTACCTTTCTCTGGATTTTATGTAGTTCCTTACTGTATATCTTGTGAGGCTTGTGCCATCCCAGGCTCCAATGTCTGAATACTTACAAGCTACCTCCAAGGTCACTTTCTCCCTAAATCTTTTCCTGGAGCTTCTACCAGCCATGAGGCACTAAATAGAGGTGAGTCACACACAGCATGCCCTGCCCTAAAGAAACTCACCATCTAAGAGAGATGGACAACCAAACACAAAACTACAAGAGAGTGGAATGAGAGTTGTAGTGAACACACAGTGCTTCCTGAGCTCTGGTTGCTCCAGAGCAGCTTTGAGCAGGCAGAAGTTTCCCCTGGAGTTATAGCCTGAGTTGAGATCCAGAAAATAAGTTGACAGTTACCTAGAAGCCATGAGGGATCAAATCAAATCAAGATATAAAATGTTTCCACTTCCTCAGAAGCCCCCTGCCAATCATTACCCCTTTCTTCTTCCCCAAAGGTAACCACTTTTTGCCTTGTAATATCACAGATTGGTTTTCCCTGTTTTTGAGTTTTATATAAGTGAAGTCATAAAGTATGTATTTTTTGTCTGGCTTCTTCAACATTAAGTTTGTGAGATATATCCATGTTGTCTTATGTAGTGGCTGTTTTTTCATTTTTCCATGCTGTGTAGTATACTGTTGCATAAATATACTACATTGTATTTATGTAATCTATTGTTAATGGGCATTTGGGATGCTTCCAGATTATGGTGTTACAAATAATGCAATTCAATGCAGCTGCTATGAATATTCTTGTATGTATCTTGGTGCACTTGTACATACATTTTGGAGGGGTATATACCTAGAAGCAGAACTGCTGGGTCATAGGTAACGTGTGTGATATAGTAATTAACATCAGACTGTTTTCCAAAGTGGCTGTAGCAAATCTACATGCTCACCAGCAGCCTGTGAGAATTGCTGTTCCTCTGCTTCCTAGCCAACACTTAGTATTGCCTGTCTTTTTCATTTAAGGGATTCTGAAGCCCGAGTAATGGTATCTCAGTAGTCATTTCATTAACAACTAATGATTAATGAAATTAAATGCTTTTTCATAAGTGTATCTGCCATATAGATAGCCTCTTTGTGATACTGTCTTTTCGTATTCAAATCTTCTGCCCATTTTTTTCTATTTGGCTGTCCTTATGGGTGAAGTTCTTTATATATCCTGGACGGAGGCTCTTTGTCGGTTTCTCTCACTCTATGGCTAGTCTTTTTATTCTCTTATTCGTGTCTTCTGATGATCAGAAGACTCTAATTTTAATGTAGTCCAACATATCAGTTTTGTCTTACAGAACGTCTCAATTCTGACTAGCCACATTCCAAGTGCTCAGCATTGGACAGAGCAGCCCTGAAGTTTTGTTTTGTTTTTCTCGTATACATCTACAACGCACCTGGAATTATTTTGGTGTATGCAGTGAGGTAGGTGTCAAGTTTTGTTTTTTCTATGTGGATATACAATTGACCCAGCACCATTTATTGAAAATATTATCCTTTCCTCACTCCTCTATTGCACCTTTGTCATAAATCAAGTGTCCATATATGCGTTGAGTAGTCAGGGTCGCCATTCTGTTTCATTGATTTACCTACCTCTGCGTCAATACCACACTGCCTTTGTAACTGTAGCATTTAGCCTGAACCCAGTAGTATTTTGTTTACAGATCTATTGCAGAAAGCAGTTAAGAGTTTTGGCACTGCAGAGGGGGTAGGATAAGGAGTCTGGGTTCAAATGTTGACCACTCCGCTCTTTATCTGTGTAATTCCCAGCAAGTTAACCTCTCCATAAACCTGTTTGGTTTGTAAGAGGATAAATGTGGGGATAAATTTATGCCCTAGGGTTGTTGACACGGTTTCACGGATAAAAAGTGCTTGGTAAGGCCTGGCACAGAGTAAGCGCTTGATGAATATTAATGAGTGGAAATTAGAGGGATTTGTTCTCTTGTCTTTCCCAAGACTAGGAGTCCCCAGAGGGAAGGAGCTGCTCTTCATTTACGTACCTCTCCCACCCCCATCCCTTAATGACTAACACACTGCCCGGCATGTAGTAGAGGACTCAATAAATGCTTGTTGAGTTAGTCAGTTTAGCTACGAAGTTTGCGTCAGTCCAGGTAGAGACGAGTGACCGAGGACAAAGAGCGGCAGCGCGAGCGGGACGCCAGGGGGAGCAAGAACCAGTACTCTCCAGATATCTCGAGAGTTCCCGCGCGCGCCGCGCCGGCGTGCGTCCTGTTTTCGGCGGAAGCCCGGGGAGAGAAGGAGGAGCTATCCTAGGGGACGCGGCCTCGCCTGTGGCGTGGGGGTTGCTTCCGGGTTGCGCTCCCGGAAGTAGGAAGTTGTCGGCCCATCCTCCTCGCCCGGCGGCCGCTGTCCCCGAGGCGGGAGAAGCCCGAGGGGGCGCGGGCCCCGCATGTGAGTGACTGGGGCCCGAGGCCGGGAGGGGGGAGGCCGCCCCGTGACAGCCTCGCCGGCGCGCCCGTCTGTGACATCCTCGCGCGGCCCCTCCCTCACCGCTGCTGCCACCCTTTACCCCAGCGTTGATCGCTTTTCCGAGTCTTTCTCCATTTGCAAACTGACAGCATTCCCTGGTAGCTCCCCCGGGGTCCACTCCCTCAGGACATCTCTCTTTCCTTTGCTCCTCCGGGGAGAGCAAAAGAGGTCGACCGTGCTTGAATTTGTTTCTCAGGCGTCACAGTGTCCAAAACGAGCAGTGCTAGCGAAGTCAAGATTTCTGCCCTTTTGACTTTTTTGGGTTTTTTTTTTAATGTAGTAGATTCCTTGCCTCCTTCTGAAACATCTTTTCCTAATAATTAAGGGGAAAATACTTCTAAAAAAGTGTGGACTGGGTATGTGATAAACCTGACATCTCAGATTTCAGAAAAGAATATGGCTTGGTTTATTGGCAGGAGTAAATGAGCTGTTTGTAATCGCCTCTTGGTAGGGAAATCTACCTTCTTCATGTTCCTGTAATATTTGAAGACTGTTAACCCTGCAGGCCGCACTTTCTCTGGTCTGAGAGCTGTCATAGCCTTGGTATTCGCCAACATGTTTCTTTTAAAGTATTTAGTCATCAGTCACCTTATGATATGGACTATTCCCATATGCTTAGTATTCTGACTTTTCCAATTGCTCACTTGGTAGTTCCCATGGTGGAATCTTCTACAGACACCTATAACTTAATATACTGGCTTATTTGAATTTGAGTTGTCACAACTTCCTTTAGGGAACCACATGCCTTAAAGAAAAAAAAAAACTGAATTCAGCTTGGCTACAATGAAGTTTTGACTGAAGGTTCACATAGCCCAACTTGTGTACCAGGAAAAGGCCTTTTCTGCCCTGGACTGAAACGTTTTTCAAGACCGAGTTTGAATCCCAGTTCCTCCTCAGCTACTTTTTGGCACCAAAAAGAATGTCCAAGTGCTGGATTCCTAACCTACTCACCTACACATTCATCAGGCTGATGCATTAAAAAAAGAAAATTCTATTGGGATCTGAATTTTTTGGGAAAGAAAAATGAAATTAATAAACCATTAGTTACATTCAATTAGTTTGGAAAGAGAATGATCACTTTAGGTCCTTTAAATTTGTTCAGCATTAATCAGGTTCTGTGGCTGAGGTAAATTTCTATGTCTGTTTTTAGTTTTTTGTATTATTTTCTCTATCTCTGCTTTCAAGAAATTCACAATTTAGTGTTGAGGCAGGCAGGGAAATAGATGTAATATAAAGTGACAGAGTTATATAAGGTTTAAAGGGCAAAGATCAAGGTCAAAGGGTTCACTTATTGAACAGAGCACTGGAGGCTAGGCTTTTTAAGCAGAGGAAATTGTGTGTACAAAGGCAAAAAGATGTGAAACAGTATGACAGTGTAGAATGTGCGGAAGGATTAATGGGAAATGAGATGGAACCAGTAGGCAGTGACCAGCTCATGAAGGACCATAGGGTAAGTATTGTAATTTGAACTTCATCTTATAATAACTCTTTTTAGGTATTTAATTTGGATATTGGAACAAATGTTTTACATCATTTTGCAATTCTTTTAACAACATTGCGGGGTAGGCATAATTATCCCCATTTTATAAATGAAAACTCTAAGGCATAGAGAGGATAAGTAGTGTCTCATGGCTACATAGCAGGTAGAAGATTCTAGAATTTGCACCCAGCTTTTTCCACTTCCAGTACCTGTGTTCTTAACCACTGTGCTAAAGTGTGCTTCAGCAGAGAACGAAGAGTCTTGGAAGGTGCTTAACATGAACCAGTTTGTATTTCAGAAAAATAACTTTTGGACAGGGTGGAGGATGGATTAAGGAAAAGGAGAACTGAAGTATAGAGTTATCTATATCTTTGTGATGGTTCTTAGAAGATATGTTAAGGGCCTTGACCGTACCATTAATGTAGAGAGGAGGGAACGAATATGAGAGTTATGCAGGATGTTAAATAAGAGGATTTAGTGATAGTTTCACTGGTGGGAATGAGGTAGGAGAAGGAGAGTTTTTAAATTTGGAGGACTAGTGTTTCCATTAAGAAAGGGAATGCAGTAGGAGGAATGGGTTGAAGAGGAAAAATAATAAGTTCAGTTATGGACACATTATATATAGGGAACTATTGGAAATTTGGGTCATGGTGTCTTCTAGGTAGTTCAGTAGACCTTGAGCTGTGGAGAGAGTGCTAGACTACAGAAGAGATTTGGGAATCACTTATATCTGGTGATTAAAGTATTGGAGGGAATGGGAAGAAGGTCAAGGACAACTCCAGTTGATACCAGCATTTGGGAAGAGAACAATAGAATTATGCCAAGGTTTGAGAGCGGTTGAAGAGTATTAGATAAGTATTAAATAGCAACAGCTGCTGCAGAGAGGTCAGATAAGGTAATAACTGAAAAACATCCTTTGGATTTGGCATTTAGAAAGCCATTGGTGACGTTAGTGAGAACAATATCAGCGGGGTGAGGGGGCAGAAATATGACTTCAACATTCTTTAATAGATGAATGGTGACCTGAGAAATGAGAGTGCGTCTCTAAGAGGTCTAAGCCCCCTAGAGTCATGTTCACTCTTCTGAACTTCCCTCTGTGGCAAAGGTCACTTCTGCCAGAGTTGGATCTTCTTTTTGGAGGTAAAGAGATTGGATTGCCATCAAACCTCAGCTGATTTCACTCAGTCCCCTCATGCTTGGTGCTTGGCCGTGACTTTGTGTTTGATTTTTTTTTAAAGGACCAGATTTTTTTGTTATTGTTTATTTAACAACATATTCAATTACATGCCAGTAGTATTCCTCTAGTAAGACAATAAAAAATGTCTCCAGACATTACTGAGGGACAGAATCTCCCCCAGTTTAGAACCTCTGATTTAACGAAAACCAAAAGGAGGGCTCATTAGCAAGATCCTAAGGTACTCTTAGAAATATCTCTAAGTTACTAGTAACTACCTTTTGGTTAACTTGGGAAATGTGTCAATCTCTGGGAAGAAGGATATGCAGCTTGCAAAAATATATTCAATATTGTAATATCATTCTATACTTGAATTACCAAAAAAGAAAAAAACTTGTTTTTTGTAATACAAACTGGGAGTTTGGTGAGATTTTTATATGTATCAAAAGGGAGCAGAGGTTTATAAAGTTCGCAAGACAGGCATCAAAAACGATGACGGTTGATCCTCTTAGCTTCACCTGCACTTTTGTCCCCTCAGGTTCCTCCTAAGAGCACACCAGTGTGAGGGTCTCTTCTGCCCCAGGGATAGCTGCATGTGATCCCACCTCCCAACAGGCACACTTTACAATTTTTTGCTGGAATTTTTTCTAGAATTCCTTTCTGGATTCTTTCCTTTCTGGTCCTCTACTGAGTTTTAATGGATTTTGACAGGGTATTGCTGAATACTTTAATATATTTAAATGAACATTATCTCTACTTTCTTAGGATGTTTTTGTTAATTTAAACAGGAAGACGCTGTCTCTGGAATCACTGGTCACAAAACCAAGATGTGAAAAATATTGTAATAAGTTATCACTGTATTCTTTTTGCAGGAATCATTGTAGTCAATCACTTTCCAGTTCTCAGCCACTCAATTGTGATCAAGGGATACACGGTTTCGGAACTGCCCACTCAGAATAGGAAAATACTTGGTAAGGGAGGCAGCCTGCGTAAAGGTTAAAAGCACCAACCAATCTTGAAGTCAGGCACCCTTGGGTTCACATCCTGGCACATAATGAAACCTTTCTGAGCCTTCGTAAAGTCTGTGGACGTCTGTGAAATGAGATTAATCACACCTACCTTATGAGATCACAGTAGTGGTTCACTGAGATAGTGTTTCTGGAATGTTTAGTACAGCATCTGGCATACAGAGTGGGAATAGGAATAAAAATGCAATTGGACATACGTCTTTAGTTTCTAACAAATTGAATTTTTCTCCTTCCTGAAGTGTTCATAGATTCTCAGAATTTTGGAGCTGGAGGAGACTTTAAAAACCTCATGGCCCAATCCTCTTACTTTTCGGATGCAAAAATAGACCAAGTAACTTAGCCAAAATAATTTCACTAGTGATTGGCAAAGCCTGAATGAACACTCATCTCTCTTCTCTCCTGATCCAGTACTACTTCCATTTTCCAGCTATAACATTTAAATACAACTCTGTGGAGAACCAAAAAGTCATTCTCGGCGTGTATGGCAAATCATGCCTTGCTTCCGCCCTGTGGTGCCATGGCCATGCACCACTGCACATCTCTGACTCCTTTGTGCCTAGTGATGTTCCTTAGGGTAACTTGTGATTACAAAATTAATATAGGAAAAGCTTGGAAAGTGTGAAAAAGCACAAAATAAATAAAAATCAGCTATAATCTCATTTCTCAGAGATCATCTACTCCTGACTTAATTGGAAATGCTACATCCTAATTTGTGGTTTTGTGTGTTTTTTGTTGTTGTTGTTAGCATAGCTCTTAATGCTTTGTAATCGTTCTCTGGCTGCTAATCATAAATAGCTTAGTGAAAAGAGTGTGAGGTCCAGGTGAGGCTCAGGTGACAACTGACTGGTGGTCTCAGATAAGTCACTTCCTCACCTAGAAATCTACTTTCTAATGATTTGCCTGTTCTTGCCTTTTCATATAAATGCAGTCATATAATATGTAATCTTTTGTGACTGTCGTCTTTCACTTAGCATGTTTTCAAGGTTCATCCATGTTGTAGCATGTATCAGTACTGCATTCCATTTTATTGGGGTTTTTTGACATTTATGTTTTAATAAAGAATAATAAGCCAAATTACAGCCAACTGTTAAAGTTTTTTTGTTTTTTGTTTTTTTAATTCTAGGGTACAAAAAAATCAGTTCAGGGGGCTTTTTTCTGGACAAATGATCCCTCGGTCTTTCCCATAGCAGGCTCCTAAGCAATCCTCTAAGTCTAATCAGTCACATATGATCTGAATGGTGAGTCTTTCACGTTTGCTGCTTATAATTCCGAAGTGATCAATATCTAGCATTTTCACTTCTGAGTAAGAGAAAAAGCACTTTGGTCCATTAATTCACCCACTTGTTCCTGGAGGACATTAACCAACTCTGCTATCACAACGACATGAGTTTCATCAATGTCTTGCATGGTGAACTTCTTCCCCAGGGCTTTGGACCCTTTCAAGTACAGCAGAAACTGCTTCGTGGTGGGATTGCTTTCTATAAGCACTCCTTTCAAGATGTTGACCATCTTTTCCCTGTCAGAAGGTGCAGATGACCTCAAGAGTGCTCTGCCCACAGACCCAGCTGTGCCTCCCATTCTATTGTTTAGTAATATTGCATTATATGGATATACCACATTTTGTTTATCATTCATCAGTTCTTGGACATTTGAGTTGCTTCCATTTTGGTGCTATTCTGAATCATACTGCTCTTAACATTTGTGTTCAAGTTTTTGTGTGGACATGTTTTCAGTTCTCTTGGGTACATACCTAGGAGTGGAATCGCTAGGTCATGTGGGGTAACTATGTTTAACTTTTTGAGGAACTGTCAAACTGTTTTCCACAGTGGCTGTACCATTTTATATTCCCACCAACAGTGTATAAGAGTTCCAGTTGTTCCATGTCCTCACCAACACGTGTTATCTGACTTTTTGGTCATAGCTATCCCAGCGGATGTGAAATGGTATCTCATTGTGGTTTTGATCTGCATTTCTCTGATGACTAATGATGTTTAGTACCTTTTTGTGTGTTTATTGGCCATATATGTTAATATATCTTTTATGGAAAAATGGCTATTCAAATCCTTCATCTATTTTTGATTAGATTATTAGTCTTGTTATTAATGTTACTGATTTGTAAGAATTCTTGATGTATTCTCTATACTACCCCCTATCAGGTATATGATTTGCAAATATTTTCTCCCATTCTGTGGGTTGTCATTTCACTTTCGTAATGGTATCATTTGAGGCACAAAAGTTTTTTATTTTGATGAAGTACAATTTATTTTTTCTTTTGCTCCTTGCTTTTTTGTGTCTTATCTAAGAAGCCATTGTTTAATCCAATTCATGAAGCTTTTCCCCTATATTTTCTTCTAAAAGTTTTATAGTTTTGGCTCATAAGTTTAAGTATTTAATCCATTTTGATTAATTTTTGTGTATAGTATAAAGAAAGGTCCAACTTCATCCTTTTACATGTGCATATCCAGTACCATTTGTTGAAAATACATGTTTTTAAATTACATCTGGGTCTTGGTATACTCAAGGGATTGGTTCTGGGACCCCCGAATATATCTGAATCTGCACATACTCAAGTCCTGCATTCAGTTCTGGGGAACCCACCTATACAGAAAGTTGGCCTTCTATATATACAAGTTTTGTGTCCTGCAAATACTGTATTTTTGATCCTCTTTGGTTGAAAAAAATGTGTGTATGCGTGGACCCATGCAGTTCAAACTAGTGTTGTTCAAGGCCCACCTGTAGTTTGCACCATCCTTTTATTTGAATGTGGGGGGTTCCTCCCTTCCTCCCCCAATTCCTCAAAGTCTGGATTTCATGCCTGTTATTCTACCATTAGAAGTCTTCTGATTCTGATCTAATTGATGTGGGTTAAGGCCCAGGTATAAGCATTAATGAAAAGCTCACTAGGTTATTCCAATGTGCAGGCTAGGTTAAGACCTAATGAACTAAAGGTTTAAAAAGGACCAAAGAGAAGGAGTCATTGGAAGGCACACTGCTGGAAGAGATGTGCTGATGTGTGTGCTGAGTTGTGGCATTTCAGGGCCTCCTTTTCTCTGCCGGAGCAACGCGGCTGTTGTCCGCTACCCTACAGGTGGCAGCATCTCCTTGCTGAAAGAATTCACGTGTACCATGTCAGTGCTTTTTAAGGTTAGGAGTGAAGTATGTGAAATAAGAGGACCCTCTGTATTTAAAAAAAAAAAAAAAAGACAAAAACCTAGTAGAAGAGAGCATAAACCCTAAGCACTGTTCTTCCTTCTGCAAATGAGAGATAGTATTGTTCTGTAACACAAGCACTTTTTCAAAAGAACTATTTTATTTTACAAATGATACAGAGAGAACTCTACTTTGCCATTTTAGCTTTTACCTTTTATTCTAGGGGCACTGTGAAATAATATGGCTTTGAAATAACTGCAAACACAAATTAAATTTTGAAATTAGTTGTAGATCTTAGGTCTTTTAAGCATATAAAGTACAAATAAAATGCCCTTTATTGTCTGTAATTGTATTTGTGGAAAAGCATAAGGATGCCAGCTGCAAGGTCTGAAGGGCTTCCATGCCATGGTTTTGTATTCTCTGGAATCCTTACACTGACAAGAACAAAGCTTATTAGCATGATTCCCCCAGTAAATCTCACCTTTGGTGTTCAGTTCCTCCTCTCATGTTGCTAAAAGTTGTATCTGGTATAATTGGAAAGAAATAATTGAGCAAGAATACTATCCATATTCCATTTTTTAAAAATTTTTAGTAAATTGGCCAGGAGCAGTGGCTCACGCCTGTAATCCTAGCACTCTGGGAGGCCAAGACGGGTGGATTGTTTGAGTTCAGGAGTTCGAGACCAGCCTGAGCAAGAGCGAGACCCCGTCTCTACTAAAAATAGAAAGAAATTAATCAAACAACTAAAAAATATATAGAAAAAATTAGCCGGGCATGGTGGCGCATGCCTGTAGTCCCAGCTACTTGGGAGGCTGAGACAGAAGGATTGGTTGAGCCCAGGAGTTTGAGGTTGCTGTGAGCTAGGATGACGCCACGGCACTCCACCCTGGGCAACACAGTGAGACTCTGTCTCAAAAAAAAAAAAAAAAAATTTTTTTAGTAAATTACCAGTAACAAATCTTCTGTGGTTAGTTTCAGAAATCTTTCTGGATGTCAGTGGTGCTGCAGAGTGCTGATAGGATTCATTGTGCTCCAGACTTGTGCTCCTCAGAGTGCTTAGAAACCAGTGCTGGTCTGTAAACTGTTACTAGCCCACAATTATGTAACATTTAAAAACTTGTATAGCAGTTTGTCATTGTCTCAACATATTATGTTTTATAAAAGTATTGATCTGCAGTGGATTGGGAAAAACATAAAACTGATCCTTTCCCTCAGATGGTCAAGAAACATGGTTCTGAAGAAAGTAGTAGCTTAGAGAAGGAAGTACTTAAACAATCTTTCTTTTTTACATTTATTTTTTCTCTCTCAGGGATTTTTTATTGGAAGACATGGATGTTGCCGCCAATGAGCTCAGCATTTATGACAAACTTGCCGAGACTGTTGATTTGGTGAGACAGACAGGCCATCAGTGTGGCATGTCAGAGAAGGCAATTGAAAAATTTATCAGGCAGCTCCTGGAAAAGAATGAGCCTCAGAGGGGGCCACCCCAGTATCCTCTCCTCATAGCTGTGTATAAGGTAATGATATATTCCGGCTCGGAAATCACGTAGAGCACAAACTGTTCAACATTCTTCGCAAATATTATTGTTGCCTGATTCTACCAGTGAGCCTTGCTTTTTCTGTGACGAAATTGGCCTTTGTTCCTGTTACCATGTGTTACTAGGAAATTTGACTATGCTGTTAAATGTCCTAGATGAAAGCCGTGTATTTACAATTAACACATTGACTGCAACACTAGAAAAAAATTTTTTTTCCTTGGGCCCACGGTGTTTTATTATGAAAAAAGAATAAAAACTTCAAAAAGAAAACCATCCTTTTTAATTTGATGAAAAATTTGTTATTTTGTATTGTTTTGTGATTGTGAGCTGTATGCAATTAAATTGTCAATATTAATTATAACAATAAGAACATCAACAAGTAAGATTTTCATAAACCAACTGCAGGGTTTTGCCCAGGGGGCCACCATCACGTAACATGAATGCTACAGTGTGGCAGCCTGAGTTGCCTGTGCACCACACAGCTCCCAAGGTAAAGAAATGTGTGAGTTACATATGCTTCACAAGACCCTGGGCTCAAAACTAGTTTGAGTTAAATATAACTCACATGGCAGTTAATGTGTTAAACTCTATTTGTGTATATTTTTTAATGGTGGACATAGCTCCTAATTGTATGGTAGAAGCTTGGTGAGCCTTGCAGTCCTTATAGCTCTTAAGTTTTAAATGCTTCCAGAAGTGAATGTAAATGGCTTGTTTATGAAAATGGATTTGTTCTTAAGACACATTGGAAATAGCAGAAGAGGCCTGTTTTTTTCTTGGCATTAAGTATTTTATTAGCTGGGACAATTATTAATGCCTTTCCTATGTTTTCTTGTAGGTCTTCGTAACCTTGGGATTAATCTTGCTCACTGCCTACTTTGTGATTCAACCTTTCAGCCCATTAGCACCTGAACCGGTGCTTTCTGGAGCTCACACCTGGCGCTCTCTCATCCGTCACATTCGGCTGATGTCCTTGCCCATTACTAAGAAGTATATGCCAGAAAATACAGGAGTTCCTCTTCGTGGCGGCGATGAGGACAGATCCTTTCCAGGTAGGATGCTGCATTTATTATTTATCAGTACAGTTTTCTTGACAGTATATGAGAGGAAAAGCAATAACATTTATTGATAACTAAGGAGAGATACCTTCCCTATATTGTCTCATTTAATTCAGTCCCACTAAAACTCTGTGAGATGGAGTTTGTTATTTCCATTTTCCCAGACGGAGAAACTGAGACAGAGATTAAGAAATTTACCAGAGATACACATCTGCTGGAACCAAATTCAGAACACGCATGGTAGGGAAGAGTGTTTGCCTCTAAGAGGTTTTGACTGTATCTTACTCTATCCTTTTCTTTCCTGTGATCCCTATCCATAATAGATGTTTAATAAATAGCTATGGATTTATTGAAAGCATCTGAGTCCAGCTTGCTTTTAACCAGATCCTTTAATGCTCCTTGGCCTATTGAGCTAGGTTTTTGTCTAAGTATATCCCACTCTTTCAATTTAGTCTTTCTCTCTGTCACAGCTCACTTAATTTAGTGCTCAAAAGTGTATCAGGGCCGGGCGCGGTGGCTCACGCCTGTAATCCTAGCACTCTGGGAAGCCGAGGCGGGCGGATTGTTTGAGCTCAGGAGTTCAAGACCAGCCTGAGCAAGAGCGAGACCCCATCTCTACTAAAAATAGAAAGAAATTAATCGGACAACTAAAACTATATAGAAAAAATTAGCCGGGCCTGGTGGTGCATGCCTGTAGTCCCAGCTACTTGGGAGACTGAGGCAGAAGGATTGCTTGAGCCCAGGAGTTTGAGGTTGTTGTGAGCTATGCTGACGCCACAGCACTCACTGTAGCCAGGGCAACATTTTTAGAATCGGTCTAAAAAAAAAAAAAAAAAAGGTGTGTATAAAAAAAAGGTGTGTATCAGTTTTGCGAGTAAGTTGAATTTAAGAAACACTTAAGTTTAGTCATAGTGCATCAGTGGCAACATAGGAATTCATAGTCTGACAGACCATTTGAGGGATTTCCATTTGAGAATAATATAACATGTGATAAGACTTGAAATTTACTTTTTGAGAAAGACTAGAGGGATATTATTTTGATAATGTTTATTTGTCCATATTAGAGGAATATGTACATTAATATCACAAATGGATTATAGAACTTCTTGTGTAACCATGTTCTGAAACCTTTAGGATCCAGCATAACTTTTAGGAAATATATTTTCACAAAAAAATTTACAGTTTAAGCTTTATTTTTTATTTTTACTCATTTAATTTTTTTGTGACACGCTCACTTTGTGGCCCCAGCTACAGTGTAGTGGCATCATCATGGCTCACTGCAGCCTCAAACTTCTGGGCTCAGGCGATCCTCCTGCCCCAGCCTCCATAGTAGCTGGGACTACAAGTGTGTGCCACCATGCCCAACTCATTTTTTTTCTATTGTCTTTTTAGTATAGATGGGGTCTCATTCTTGCTCAGGCTGGTCTTGAACTCCTGAGCTCAAACGATGCTCCTGCCAGCTTGGCCTCCCAGAGTGCTAGGATTACAGGCGTGAGCCACGGCACCCAGCCCAATCTAAGCTTTATAATCATAAAGCTTCTTTATACCAAGACCTAATCAGTCATAAAAATCATCCCTTGGGTTGGGTTTCCTTTGAAAGATATTTTTGTACACTTGAGGAAGGTATGGAAAAATTTCCAAAATTATATCAGAATCGAAGGGAACACTGTGTAAGATAAGAAATCATTGTTTGAAAAAAATCAACAGCTCATATATTTAGTTTTTAAATTCCAGATATAACTTCCTTGTATTTATTGGGAAGGTTGTGTTTGAAACGTCATACAGAGCTCAGAAATGAAATTTCCAACCCTTATCAGGAAGGTCCAGAGCATTTGGAGGAAAAACTCAGAGAAACTTGTCGGTTAGGCCAGGCTGTGCTGCTTCCTTAGACACATCAGGGTCCTTTCCTGACTGTCTTCCCTTCACAACCTCCCTAATGACAACTTCTTCTCTTTGGCACGTGGATGGAGTAAGCGGAACCTGGTCGATGGCATCACTTTCTTCCCCCTGTCATGTAGAGCGAATCTCCATAGACTGTTGAGTTGAAACAGGGAATAGCCAATGGACAATAATCACTTCTCCAAATCATAGTTTAAAAAAATTCAAGAAACATTAGTATCTTGTCAACAAGCCAGATTATTTGGTTCACTTCAGATTAATATTTTGCCTTGCAAATGGAAATAGAACGAGTCCTTGGAGCTGAGCTCAGTGGTTAAGGAGAGGGAGCATTGGGAGGGTGTGGTTTCAGCTCTTTAATGTTATTGATGCTATTAAAATGCTGTTTGTACTTATAAATGTGAACATTGGCACACTGTATTTTCCTATTTGTGATAGTTCTGGGAAGCTGTAGATGTGTAAAACTAATTGTTTTGCATAGCATTTGGAAGAGGAATTAAGAATGCATAATGAGATGAAGGGTAAATAGAAACACATGGGGAGAATTAGTTGCAACAACTGGGAACTTCTGGGCCTGCGAGAGGGCAGGAAAAATAAAAATATACCTTTTTTTTTTTTTTGAGAAAAAGTCTCACTCTGTCACCCAGGCTGCAGTACAGTGGTGTGGTCATACCGCACTGCAGCCTCAAACTCCTACGATCCTCCCACCTCAGCCTCCCAAGTAGCTAGGACAACTGGTGCACACCACCATGCCTGGCTAATACATCAATACATCATTTTTTAATGTCTTGATACCAAAAAACAACTTCTTTCAAGTTAGGGTTACTTAGCAGTACATTTAGAATAAAGGTAGGGGAGAATCTTCCGTGGCAGACTGGCCAACGGAAACCCCCCCGAGCATATTGTTTCCTTAACTGCTGGCCTGTCTGACCTCCCAGGGTCATCTGGTGCTCCTTGGGAATGATGGGGGACAGCTGGAGCTTTGGTGACGTACTAGAGGCACCACCACTAATGGTCAGGGGTTTTTCTCCTGACCCTACCCAGGGAACAAAAGGGCAACAGAAGTGAGGTTCTTTTCTAGGTTTCAGCCTTGGGAAGGAAATCCTGCCCCTAAATCCTCTTGATCAGGAGAATGAAGTGACTTTGCAGTGAGTGATATAAACATCTCACTATACAGCACAAAATAAGTAAATAAGCTGACACTTATTTACCAGGTAACAGACCCTATTCAAGGGATTTTCCATATATTGGCTCATTTAATCTTTACAAAATCCCTGTGAGGTAGTTTAAGGTTTCATGCCCATTTTACAGATGAAGACACCGAGGCACAGTAAAGTTTGATCTCTTGCCCGAAGTCCCGAGGCTATTAAGTCATAGAGCCACGATTTGAACTCAGGCATCCAGTCTTCAGAGTCTGAGCCCTTAACTCTGATGAGAGTAGTTTGTGGCTATGTAGTGACCTGAAGAGTCTAGCTTTTTTTTTTTTTTTTATTTCAGCATATTATGGGGGTACAGATGTTTAGGTTACCTATGTTGCCGTTGCCCCCCACCCCATGAAGAGTCTAGCTTTAAGTTTGAATTTGGAGTCCTACACTCTTCTTTCTCTCAGATCGTCAGATACTGTCTCTCTCAGCTCTCTAGTCCCTGAAGAGACAAGGTTCTTTCTGGCTGGCACTGCAGTTCCAAAGATAAATGGTCTTCCAAGCTATTGGCCCTCTAGAATTTTCCTGCACTGGTCTTTCCTGAGCATTCAGCCCAGCTCACCCTCTCAGTCTGCACCCCCATGAGCAGCCTTCGACTGACTCAGTCCATTCTCCTACTGACCCGTAGTTTCCCCTTCACAGTCACATTCTTACTTCTTTTCTTTCCTCCTGGCCTCCTGTCTTTGTATCCGCTTCGCTCCTGCCAGCCGTCCTCTTGGCTTTTACCGTTTCCACGGAATCATTAAGTCTTGGAGGGAAAAAAGACCTTTAGAGTTAATCTAGTACATACTCGCATCTTATAAAAAAAGAAACTGAGGCCAGGAGAGGTGAAGGAACTTGCTTACCCAGATGAAAGTGGCAAAATAGCATTTGAACCTTGGTTTCTTAACTCCCTTCTAGCATTCTGCCACACTCACTGCCTGCCCTCAGCCAAGCCAGGTGCCAGCATGTTAAACCCAATTATTTTGTTTGCAGTTGTGTTTTGGCATTTTCTGGCTACTTTTAAATTAAAATGCCCATTTATACTGAGGAAGCCTGGGGTAACTCTCACATATAGTGAGACGGTATACCTCTGTACTGCTCGGTTAGTGCTTTATGCATCCAGGGCCTTCAAGGAAAGGATGAAGCGCACGCAGCAGCATCCAGGAGTTTGGGGAGTAACAAACCATTCGTTGACTTAGAACTAAGGGCCTAGTCTGACTTAAAGAGTCCTGGCCAGTGCCCAAAGATGAAATACCTGGACCTCAAGATACTCCAGGAGTATCTTACTCTTTTGTTTGCAAAATAAGCTTACCTTCTGTGATAAGACCAGCTATGTCAAGCACTTCTGTATACCAGGCACTGTGCTATGTACTTTATATTCATTTCTCAATCTGCAGCAATAACATAAGGTAAATACTGTTTTTATGTCCATTTCAAAGACGAGGAAACTGATGTGCAAGGGGATTGAGTAACTTACCTAAAGTCTCATATTTAGAGAAAAATTTTTGTGTAAGTGAGAACTCATGAAAGTAAATGAACTCTCTTTAATTTGGAGTTGTTCAGATACATTGCTTCCTGGAAGTAAGGCTATTGGCGAAATGATTTCTTGAGCTCCTTCCATCCCTGCAGTGTATGAAAATGGCTCTGGGCGTGCTGCCACCCATGCAGGGGACCTGGCAAAGGCCACTTCCAGGCTTTCCCTCTGCCTCATGCCCAGGATACTAGAAGAGGTGCTATGCAAAGTGAGCTCCTGGAGAGTAGCCTGGTTAAATACTGAGCATGGGCCAGTGAAAGTCATGGGAACTTTGTCATGGGCTTTGCAGACTTTTCTTGAGTGTGTTTCTAATATAAGAAATCATAAGGTTTTATTTATTTAATCTTTATTTTGAAGTTTCTGTGAATCCAGACAGCTCATTTGATTTTTCTCCCCACAGACTTAATTTTATAGTTAAAGCTTCTGGTTCGTTAGCCTCCCTTTCTTCCTTCCTTCCTCCCTCCCCAACTCATTCATCCATTCAGTGAATGTTTATTGAGAGCCTGCTATATGCCAGACACTGTTCTCAACAGAGCAGTGAACAAAACAGACAGAAAAACCTCCTGCGCTTGTAGAGCTGGTCTTGGCTTTTTCCCTTTCTTTCTTCCCTGTCCTTTTTACCCAGAGGGAGTTTTTGGTCCTGAAAAGAAA
This sequence comes from Avahi laniger, assembly GCA_963575035.1. Lineage (NCBI taxonomy): Eukaryota > Metazoa > Chordata > Mammalia > Primates > Indriidae > Avahi > Avahi laniger. The sequence continues at coordinate 27,065 of CAUYSK010126080.1, read as the reverse complement.
TATTTTCTTTTCTTTTTGCCAGGTTAGTGATCTGTGTAAAAGGACTCTCCCCACTAAGAATTCCAGGATATGTTACGGTTTTCCACAGTGAACGAGCCTAAGTGAGTTTTCTTTGTAAACAACTCTCAGGCACCACGGAGCCTCCTGATGGGTCAGTCGTTGGCCCACCCACTTTTCTACAGAGTGTCCAACTTGTAAAGACTGGTGGGAGGTTACAGTTTCTGTACTTTGACTTCAAGTCTCTGTTTTGTCTGAGAGACCGTTTTTGACATCTGAAATGGTGAAATGGTTCCGCATCATAGTAAGAATTTGGAATACAGGTCATGAGCTTTATTGAACTCTTATGTAGTGAGTTTCTCTTCTCGGTCACACTTTTTAAATTATTATTGTTTAAAATAGCTGGTATAGCCGGGCGCGGTGGCTCACGCCTATAATCCTAGCACTCTGGGAGGCCGAGGCGGGTGGATTGTTTGAGCTCAGGAGTTCGAAACCAGCCTGAGCAAGAGCGAGACCCCATCTCTACTAAAATTAGAAAGAAATTAATTGGACAACTAAAAATATATAGAAAAAATTAGCCGGACATGGTGGCACATGCCTGTAGTCCCAGCTACTCGGGAGGCTGAGGCAGGAGGATTGCTTGAGCCCAGGAGTGTGAGGTTGCTGTGAGCTAGGCTGACGCCACGGCACTCTCGCCCGGGCAACAAAGTGAGACTCTGTCTCAAAAAAAAAAAAAAAAAAATAGCTGGTATAGGAGGATATCTGTAGTAAAGGAAGCCTTGGAAATTCAAAGAAAGATCGGAAGTTGCTATATAACTTCCACTGTCCTTTCTGTCTGGTGCTGCGGGAAGAGTGAATGTAGAACAGCAGGGTCTGGAAGAAGTGAGATGCAGCATATTAGGGTGAAGAAAAGTTGTGACCAGGGTGGCATGAAATGGTCTGGCTGTGTGCTGTTGGCTGTTTTCCAGGATAGGATTTCATTCACGTTGTGGCTCGATGGCTCCAGCCAGTTGCGTAGAGAACACGTCAGACAAAACCGTTTCATATAGGTGGAGGCCAAGCTGGAGTCTGGCACAGCTCTCTCAACACGTTGTCTGGGGTTCTGTAGGAAGGGGAGGAGGAGCCCACACCACACCCCTTGCCCAGTCCACTACCCAACCATTGCTCAGTCTTTCCACCAAATATATGCACATTCCTTATCTACCTTGATGATCTCAAGGCTACAGAGAAATCAAAAGTATTTCTTTCCCTTGAGGTTTGGGCTCCTTTAATTCAGATGGATGGCATAGGCTCTACCCCATCTTGATGATCCTTTTTCCTCATCATTTTCCCTCTTTGCTGGCCCCTCACCTGGCCACTGTGCCTGTGCTCCTGCTAAGTACCTCTCCAGGGGCCTGTCTGCTGAGATGACTGAACTCTTTGTGTCAAAGTTGATATTTTTGGCTTTAATTTTCATGATCTTCAAAGACATTTCTACTTGGAAGATACGTAAAATACGTACATACAAAGACAATAAAAAAATGTAAGATTTTGATTTTTAAAAAATACTTTTAATCAAGTAAAATTTCTCACCTCTGTCCTTCTAACTCCTCTATTCAAGCAAGCACTAGTACACATCCTTTTGGTATACAACCTTCTCAATTTTTCTGTGTATATACAGGTAAATACACTCAGCATATATAAAAATAAAATACTTTTTCGGTTCACACACAAAACAAGGGCTCATGTACATATTTTTGGCTAGACACATTGAATTAGTTTCTAAGGCTATGGAAACAAAGTACCACAGGCTGAGTGGCTTGAAACAACAGAAACTCATTATCTCATGGTTGTGGAGGCTGGAATTCTGAAATGAAGGTGTTGATAGGACCACGCTCTCTGTCAAAGACTCTAGGGAAGAATCCTTCCGTGCCTCTTCCAGTGTCTGGTGGTCGCCAGCAATCCTTGCATTCCTTGGCTTGTGGGAGTGTCCCTCCCACCTCTGTCCGCATCTTCATGCGGCCGCCTTCCTTCTGTGTGTGTGTCTCTGTGTTGTCTTCTAATAAGGATATCATTTAGAATGGATCTGGGGCTCATTCTATTTCAGTATGACCTCATCTTAACTAATTAGGTCTGCAAAGACCCTGTTTCCAAAGAAAGCTGCATTCTGAGGTTCCAGGAAAGACATGAAATTTTGGAGCATGCTGTTAAACCCCAAGATACACATTTTTGAGAACTTCATATTATTCCATTCTGTTGAATATTCCATAGTTTAACCAGTTTCCAGAGGTTTTTTTGTTTTGTTTTGTTTTTTCGCTGTTACAAAAAATGTACCTGGGACAAACATATGCATATATCTTTATATATGTACTATTCTTTCTATAAGGTATATTCTTAGAAGTAAAGTAGCTGGGTCAAAGGGCATGTACATTTTAAATTTTAGTAAATACAATCAAATTGTCTTCATAAACTTACACCAGTTTATAATTTCTTGAACACTATATATTGAGCATCAGCAGTAGATGTTATCACTGTTTTGCCGGTTAGAAAACTGAACAATAGTATCTCATTTCAAGTTGCATTTCTTTGATGATTAGTAGAATTGGATGTCTTTTCATATGTTTTATAGGCAATGTATATTTACTTTTCTATGAATTACTCGTTCATATTCTTTCCCCATCCAAAACTTTTTTTTTTGAGACAGAGTCTCACTCTGTTGCCCAGGCTACAGTGCTGTGGTGTCAGCCTAGGTCACAGCAACCTCAAACTCCTGGGCTCCAGCGATCCTCCTGCCTCAGCCTCCCGAGTAGCTGGGACTACAGGCATTCGCCACCATGCCCAGCTAATGTTTTATATATATATTTTTTTAGTTGTCAGGCTAATTTCTTTCTATCTTTTTAGCAGAGACAGGGTCTCACTCTTGCTCAGGCTGGTCTCGAATTCCTGAGCCCAAACAATCTGCCCACCTCAGCCTCTTAGAGCGCTAGGATTACAGGCGTGAGCCACCGCACCTGGCCTGAAACTTTTTTCTTATCAAATAGAAACTCATTATATATTAGAGATATTAATTCTTTGCCTCTTATGTGCAAATATTGGTCAAATCTGTCCATTTTTTCTTTGTAGCATTTTGGTATATGTCTTGCTTAGGAAGCCTTCCTTACTTCCAGGATTATAAAAATTGTCCCCTGTGTTTTCCTCTAGTTATTTATTTTGGTTGTTTTGAGACCAGGTCTCACTATGTTGCGCAGGCTAGACTCGAACTCCTAGGCTAAGGATCTACCCACCTCAGCCTCCCAAGTGAGCTGGGACTATAGGTGCGTGCCACTATCCTGGCTCTTCTAATTATTTTTTAAATTTTGTTTTATCTATTTACATCTTTAATCCAGAATTTATTTCATTATATAGTGAAAAGTAGAGCTCTAATTTTATTTTTTCCCCTGTGGATGATTACTTGTTCCAATATGATTTACTTAATACATCTTTTCCTCACTGAATTAAAATCTACCTTTACTGTGAATTAAATACTCATATATATACTGGATCTGTTTCCACACTCTTTTTCTGCTTTATTAAGCTTTTGACTCTATGTATTTGCTCTATATAGTAAAATATATACAGCTTCCTCTACAAAAGCATACAATCGGTTCTCATTATCTGTGGTAGTTATGCTCTGTAACGTTCCTGAGAACACGGAACTAGTGACTACTGAGTCATGGCCTTCAGGGGAGATACAGGGTAGGCTCTTGCAAGCCTTTGCCGTGTGAACCGGTCAGTTCACAAGTTTGTTTTATGTATTTTGTGTTTAAAGATACCTTATTTAATCTATATTATTGATTCATTAAGATTAAATTCACAGTCGGCAGCACTGTAACTCATGCCTGGACAAAATGTCTCTAACACACATATTTTCTCTATAAGCCATATCACGGCCTTTCACTTTTAGGAACACCGGACAGCACTTCAACAGTACACACGGGGACTTTTAAAAAAATTAACAAATTTTATTTTTTAGAAAAGTTTTGGGTTCACAGCAACATTGAGTGGGGGAAGCACAGGGAGTTCTCATACGCCCTCTGACCCCACACATGCACAGCCTCCCTCGAGGGCCATCTTAAACAGCAAAACCACCATCGAAAAGCACAAAAGTGTGAAAAACATGACACTAAATAGATAATGAAAAGGACACTTGTTTACAGTATGAAAAATGAAACAAAAAGACAGAACATTGTCTCATTCCACCACACCTGGGATTTACTGCTCTGTGGATGACTGCAAAAGCCCCGCGAGTATTGATTTGGAGGTAACAAATACGTTTTAGGGGGTAGGTGAATTCACAAATAGGAATCTATGAATAAAGAGGATTGATTGTACTGTTTTAACTATGGTAGATTTATAGAATGCTTTAGTATCTGGTAAAGCAAATCCCTTATTTCTTTTTCAAGAATTTACTGTTACAACTCTTAAAATTCGATAATAGAAAGACAACCTGATTAAAAATGGGCAAAGGGTTTGAATAGACATTTCTCCAAAGAAGATACACAGATGACCAATATGCACATGAAAAGATGCTCAAATTCATTACCCATCAGGAAACGCACATCAGAACCACAATGAGATGCCACCATAGCCTCGAGAATGACTATAATCAAAAAGACAATAACGGTTGTTGGCAAGGACATGGAGAACATGGAACCCCCATACACTGCTGGTGGTAATGTAAAAAGGTGCTGCTGCTTTGGAAAACAGTTTGGCAATTTCTCGAAAAGTTAAACGTAGAGTTAACCATATGACCTAATAATTCCACTTCTAGGTATATCCTCGAGAGACCTGAAAATGTGTCCATACAAAAACTTGTGCACAAATGTTCATAGGAGCACTATTCATAATAGCCACAAAATAGAAACAATCCAAATGTCCAACCACTGATGAAAGAATAAACAAAATGTGGTATATCCATACAATGGAATACTGCTCAGCAATGAAAAAAGAAAACTACTGATACATGCTACAACAGGGATAAACCTTGAAAACGTTATGCTAAACGTTATGCAATATATGGCCTGACACAAAGGCCACGTATTGTATGATTCCGTTTTTGTGAACTGTCAGAATAGACAAACCCATAGAGAATGAAAATAGATTAGTAGTTGCTTAGGGCTGGGGAGAGGAGTTGGAATGGGAAGTGACTGCTAGTGGGTACAGGGTTTCTTTTGGAGTAATGAAAATGTTTTAAAATTAAGACAGTAGTGATGATTGTACAACTGTGAATATACTAAAACTGACTGTATTGTGCCTTTTAAAGGGGCAAGCTTTACAGTATGTGAATTTCATTTCAATAAAGCTGTTTTTTAAAAATCTATTGTCTACACAGAGAAAGTAGAATGATGCTGCTTCCCTCCAGCCCTGCCTTCCTCATGCCCTGCATGGAGACAGCCTTGAGCCTCCTGGTAGCCCATGAGCAGGCAGAGCTGAGGGCCCCCAGGCCCATCGTTTTGCCCAGAGTCTATCCCATACAGCTCTGACTGTTCCTGTGCCTGAGGGGAGTGTCCTCCATAGAGTTTAAGCAGTGACTATACTTCATAATTCATTTGTATTACCAGCATGCCTTCTGGCACTTAAATGTTTCCACATTCAATTTGAGCAGGGGACAGATAGCTTGTTACTATTCTGCTTATTTACTCTTCTGGATGAACTTTAGAATCCAATTGTCACAGCCCCACCCCACCCCTGTCTTCACTAATAAGAAACCCTGATGTGCTTTTAAGCTGTATTAAATTTATATATAGTGTATGGTTTGGGGGAGACTTTATATTTATTCTTCCCCCTGCCCCAGGATCATAGTATGGTGCATTTCTTTATTTATTCAGATCTTATTTTATGTCCTTCAGTAAAATTTTATAGTTTTGCCTTTCTTATTAAATTTATAGCTAGTTATTATGAATGAGGTCATTTTCCATTTCAGCTTTTAACTGATTATGGCTAGTGGTGTAAAAAAGCTATTGATTTCTGTGTATCTAGATATCTGTACTTGTATTCTACCACCTTATTAAATTCTCCTATTAGTACTAACACTTGTTCACTTGAGTTTCTTAAGCTTCCGGGAAATACCACCCCAAGTTTTTCTCTTACTTTCTTATTCATGCTTTCTTTTTCTTTCTCGATTTTTCTTCACTAGGTTTTCTTCCTCCACCTGCTTTTTAAGCCATCTCCACCTGGAAACCCCAGCACAGTCTGCCTCTGCGGTGCCTCTGCAGCCACTGTTTCCTTACCCCCACCCTCCCATGCCTGGCATCCCCCGTGCTCTTCTTGCCACTCTCTGGCACCTCTGGAACTTCTGTCACCTTTAACTTTCAGTTTGTTCATTTGTAAAACGAGAATAGTGGTGCCTCCTCAGTAAACGATGTAGTGTCTAGCACAGGGCCTGGCACTCCATGCATTAGCCTCCTTCCCCCCAGCTTCTACCCCAAGTATTTTGGAAACTGAAATGTTGTATAACTGTGACATGTTGTTATGATTATTTGTGCCTCGTTGTGTGTTCATCACCATAGTTCTTGTACGTTGGCAAGAATTCATCGTATTTGACCCCTAATAAGAAACATTTGAAAATATTGGAGACGAAAAAATATGCACACCTTCGCAGCCCCAGGGTGCCACTGAAACAGGTGACACTAAAGGGTCTTCCACTGGCCCTGGCGGCGCATGGTGAGCGCTGTGGGAGGAGAGGCACCTTCCGAGAGTGGGCTGTGGCAGTGTCCTCTGGCTCGTAATCTGCCCACAGGCTGAGAGGGGCTGAGAAGGGTAGGTGGCAGCTGCCCCAGGGAAACCCAGGGGCTGTCCGCAGGAGAGGGAGGATGCTCAGGAGACCAGCCTGCGGAGAGCAAATGGAGAACTGCCCTGCTGACGACTCCCTACGCCCCGCTCCCACTGCCTTAGAGAAAACAAGGATAAAGTACTTACTGCCAACTACAGAAAATGTTTTGTGGTTAAGAATCAGGTTTCCCAAGTGTGTTCATTGGTTTAAAGAATTGATTTCATTTCAGCCACATTTTAGTGGTCTGTGTCTTTTGTTCTAGACTCTCTCCTGATTTGGTTTCCATCAGGTTTTAATCAGAACCATCTTCAGAAACATTTTGGATTCAAAATAGAATGTAAAACAAACACATCTTTCAGAGAACACAGATGAAGCCCAGAATCGAGCAGAAAGTAAACAAGAATTAATGGAATAACATTATGGACAGGGTAGCGTCAGAGGGAAGGAACAGAGAGAAACTGGGATAGGCTGTGCAGAAAGAAAACCCCGTCAGTGAGGGAGCCAACCTGGGGAGAGTGTCAGGGAGCTGGCACTCATGTGAGCGTCCGGGTGGGGGTTCTTCCGTTTCTGACCAACTGTGGTCTGGACCATGGGTAGAATGATGGTTAGTAGCCCCGCCCCCCCAGAGCTGGGATAGAGGGCTGTCTGTGGGCAGGTGCAACGCACTTCTCTCCAACGATGGCCCCTGAAAAGTGCTCTCTCCTCTCCATCCCTTCTCCTTTCTGTGCCCTTTTCTCACTCCCCCTCCCCACAGTCGTCCTGGCTCCCATGTGTGCTTGTGAACGAAGAGTCTAGGTGCACACCCGGAGTGTGTGAGAAGACCTGCGTTAGGTCAATGACTGTGGGGTCACCCTTTCTATCTGCCGCACCTCCATGTGCTGTAGACATTTCAGACGTGTGGGCCACCGGTTAGATGTTGGGAGAACTACATCTTCAGCCCCACGTTGCTGAAGTTTTTCAAGCTGTTACGCTTTATTTGTTGATTTGATTTGGGAAATACATGTACATGTTAAAAGCTATTTTCCACGAAGTATCAAAAAGTACACAGAAAGCACCCTTCTTTCCCGCCCTGTCTCTGGGCCCTCTGCTCCTTCCTCAGAGGATGCTTATTTCATATGTACCTTTTTAGAGGTCTCCAGTGCTTGTCATGGTTAGCTTTTAAAAATTACCATGACATCTTTCTACTTGCATTGCCGAAGCCGCTCGATTTATTAGCTGTGCTCTTCCTGTGTCTGCCTTCTCCATGTCCCTTCCTCTCTCAGACTTTGACCTCTGGGGGACAAACGACAGTGAGCAGAATGAGTCAGAGCCTGTCCCTGCCAACTGCACTGGCTGTGCCCAGAAACTGTCCCTGAAGGTAGTGCTCCTAGAAGATGCCCCAAAGAAATTTGAGAGACTCCATCCTCTGGTGATCAAGGTAGGCAAGAGGCCTGATTCTCACCCTGTTTAAAGGCTAGATCAAGCTCTGCAAAATTTCTGACAAGTAACTCTGTGTTGTTTTGTTTGCTTCGTTTGCTGCCTTGCCAAGACGGGACAGCCCTTGTTGTCTGAGGAGATTCAGCACTTTTTGTGTCAGTACCCTGAGGTGGCAGAAGGCTTCACAGAAGGGTTTTTCACCAAGTGGTGGCGTTGCTTTCCTGAAAGGTGGTTCCCATTTCCTTACCCATGGTGAGTGTGAAAAGGGGCACTCAGTTTGTGTGTGGGGAAGGGGCAGGCCGGTAATACTGGTAAAACAGTAACAGCGACCACGGGGACTGCCACGTGCCCAGCGTGGTGTAAGCACTGACAGACACCCTCCGAGTCAAACGCCAGGAGCTCACTCACGAACCAGTGAGGAGATGTAAAGGGGATGAACGGAAAAGGTGTGTCACAAGGAGGGGGGCCATCATGGGGGACATGAAGATTGCCTAATAGAATTTATTTCTAAGTATGTGTTTAGCAGTTTATGCAGAATGAGGCCTAAGCGTCGAGGGTGGAAGAGAGAGAGTGAAGAATAGAATTACACTTCCTGGCACTTGTTTGTGCCAGGTGATGCGCCTTGGTGTTTAGTGTCTGTTGCTCACTGATGACAGTCATAATAGCTCTGGCAAGTAGGAAAGATTATTGCCATTTTTCAGATCGGAAAAGTGGGAGTCAGACACATTAAGTGCTTGCCCAAGGTCACCCAGCCAGGATTGAAACCCAGATTTTTTTTCCTGTTCCTTCCTGTGTCCTGCAGAAGACACGGTCCATTCTTCGGAGTTAATGTTGCTCTCTAGCAAGAAAAGGAAAGCCAGTTTCCATCTTAGAACTGTTCCAAAAGAGAATTAAAGTGTCTTTTCAGGCTTTTTGTTAGATAATTTCTCCATGCTTCCACCTTTCTTTAATGTGCCATTTATTTGCATGGCAGAATTCCGAGTTTGACAAGCTAATCAGGCTTCACGCCGCATGCCATTCTGCCTCAAAAGAAGAGTCATGGTTTTTGTTCCCTCCTCCTCCCTCCTCTTTTCTTCCCTTCCCCCGCCTGGCCTGCTATTACTTCAGTCTCTTTTCCAAGACAGAATGACTGGATTGTTTCTCTCCTTCCTCTATATGTTGTTTTAGCTGTACTTTATAAACACTCCACCCACATGTACAAATCGTGGCTGTAGAGTTTAGCCTGTGCGTGTACACGTTATAATTCATTGGCTTGGCACAACTGTTCCTCATAGACCTAGTACTGAAGATACTCTGCTGATATTTTCCCCTCTTTACCCACCACCCACAGGTCCCCCACCCTTGCTCAGCTCTCTGTTAGTCATGGAGATAGGCTGGCTTGCTCAGTTTAATAACCTTTTTTGTTTCAAACTTTTACAGGAGAAGACCTCTGAATAGATCACAAATCTTACGTGAGCTTTTTCCTGTTTTCACTGATCTGCCATTTCCAAAAGATGCCTCTTTAAAAAAGTGCTTCCTTCTTCACCCAGAACCTGTTGTGGGGAGTAAGGTAGGAAATTTCGAGAGGACTTGAATCTAGAATTTTCCTCATTTGGGACCCGGACTGATGTTATAATTGAGGCCTTCCCCGCGTATCAACTTAGTGGGTGAACTGAGAGACACTCACATGATCTAAACTTCTCCCCTCCTGCTGCCAGGCCCACTCTGTTATGAAGGCATGTTTCCAGAAAGTCTAGTCTGCAAATCTGTCTCCGCCCTCAATACCTGGGGGCAAGCAAGCTGCTTTACCTTAAAGGAAGTGGAATCCTAAAATTTGAACTGTCTTGAGTGTACAGTTAGTCTGACTTTCCTACATCAAATTAGAAAGTAAGCAAGGCATAAACGAATAGCATGTAAATAGTCTACCTTCTTCATTTTGTAGACAGGGAAACTGAGCTCCAGAGAGATTAAGTGATTTGCCCAAGGATACAGAGCAAGTTGATAGAAGGGCTTCCCTGACCCCCACCTCCAGGTTGGCTTTCCCCAGAAATATTCATAAATAAGAGACTTCAGGTAGAAAACTGCAAAGGCAAGAAGCTTGGGAGCCTGGGGGGATTTGATAGGCACATGCTAGAGGCAGGCAGCCCAGCTGGGGTGGAAAAGCTCCTTCTGCCCCCATCATTTCCCACCTCAGTTCAGGGCCAGGTGTCCAGAGCCCACATTTACTTCTCTGGGGGCCAGTGGAATGGGAGGGCTGTTCAGTGTTTGTGTCTGTTTACTTTTCTCTGAATTGTTCCTTTGTCGAGTCTCATTTCTAAGGAAGGTTTCTGAGCCTGGATTGGTTTGGAAGAATTAAAAGGATGTATTTTCCTTTGTAAAAAAAATTAAATTTCCCAAACTGTGACCCCCTACCAGCTCTGGATTGTGGCTTCATCTCCTGATACTATTGTTTGGCTCCAAATTTGCTGAATTGTGTTAAAAGAATTTGAAAGCCTATAAAAACAATCATTTTGTCTGGAAGTGAGAACCTCTGTCTGCCAGCACTGGGGTGGAAATGTTGGGTTCTTGCCTTAGATTTTACAGACGTTTATCCTGCTGTCTCCGGCTAGAATTCAGGGCCCTCATATGATTTCATCTTCATAATTATGATATAATTCTGGGCGAGGACCTTTATCTTTTTCTCGGTTTTCCCACTTGAATGCTGGAGTTAATTTCACCAGCCTGCTTAGAACCAGGGAGCCCAGCCAAAGGAGCAAGTACAAAGTTACTCAAATGCTTATCGAAGGCATCTTGTGGTTCTTGAGGATGTTTGGGGAAGGGCAGTGGCCCAAATAGGCAACAATCCCGAGAGTCTGGTTTCTTAGAGCATCTGTTCCCCCACCCTGGCCCAAGCTCTCCTTCCTCCCTGGCTTTGTCACCCCACCCTGTTGTCCACAGCCCGAGCGAGTCATGTGTCTGTGGGCCCAGAATCCAAAGGCAGCCTTGGAGTGGACGATGAGAAGTGGAGACTGGTTACACTGGGGGAAGAGGTGGGGAGCTCCAAGGCCCACTTCACCCACTGCGCAGTGCTGCCTGGGGCTGGCAGCGCCATCCTGCTGTCTGTTTCTTCCCATCTTAGGTGTGGAGGAAGGTGATACCACCCCCTCTCAGGCCCGCGGGAAAGAGGGATACATCCGCTTGTTTTTGGTCGTCTAGAATTTTTTTCAAGACCGGATGTTAGGGCTTCCGCCAGTGTTAGTATAATATTAGGGCTCCTGACAGGTGATAGCTACTGCCTGTCACCACAGTAACTGGTGCAATGGCTCTAGTGTTGCCTTGGAAACAGAATCATGGCCAGGGTCTGTGGGAGCAGGAGAGAGACCAGGGGAGATGGGGTGAAAACCCCAGACTCTGGAAGCCCTGAGTGGCGAAGAGAAAACTAGGACATGGCCCTGGGAGTCGGACTTCTGACCCCCACTTTATGTGAGCGTATAAAGGGCTTCCCTGAAGGGCAGGAGCTAGCAGGAGGCAGGGAGGGGAAGCCCCAGGAGTTTTCTCTCACCATTGAAGTATGGAGAAAAGCCTGAGCAAGACCTACCTTCTTTTATCCCTATTCCTGCCTTGTCCCAGCCCCCTCCCCAGGATGCACAGCTCCTCGCTTGGGCGCATAGGAGGTTGCACTTCGCGCTCGTTGCTGGCAGTAGCGTGCCCTCAGCAGTGCAGCGGCTACGTGTGCAGGTGCGCGTGCTGCTGGTCTCCTAGGCTCCCAATCAGAGACCGATCTTAGTGTCATTAGTTTTTGTTGTTGTTGTTTTGGGGTTTTTGTTTTTTGAGACAGAGTCTTACTCTGTCACCCTGGGTAGAATGCAGTGGTGTCATCCTAGCTCACAGCGACCTCAAACTCCTGGGCTCAAGAGATCTCCCCGCCTCAGCCACTTGACTAGCTGGGACTACAAGCATGGGCCATGACACCCAGCTAATTTTTCTATTTTCAGTAGAGACGGGGTCTCTCCCTTGCTCAGACTGGTCTCAAACTCCTGGGCTCAAGCAGTCCTCCTGCCTTGGCCTCCCAGAGTGCGAGGATTACAGGCATGAGCCACCATGCCTGGCCTCTCTTTTGCTTTTTTTGAGACAGGGTCTTGCTCTGGTTAGGGTACAGTGGCATCATGGTAGCTCACTGCAACCTCAAACTCCTGAGCTCAAGCAATCCTGCCTCAGCCTTTGGAGTAACTGGGACGATAGGCGTGCGCTACCACGCCCAGCTAATTTTTCCATTTTTAGTAGAGACGGGGGATCTCGCTCTTGCTCAGGCTGGTCTCAAACTCCTGGGCTCAAGCAATCCTCCTACCTGGGTCTCCCAAAGTGCTGGGATTACAGGCGTGAGCTACCACACCTGGCCTGTTACTGAGGATGTTGCCCACTAAATCACACAGTACCTGTTTGGGAGAGCCCATAGAAGAGATTTTACCGTGGTCATCATACCAAGGGATGCCATTCTTAGGAGAAACTAGTTTGGTTTTGTTTTTCAAACATAATTACGAATTTTGTTATTGGTTCTGTTTTCCTCTTTGCTGAGACCAGGACCTTAGCCTTATGTATAAGCATTTTTGTGTACTAAACCCCCAGGTTTTATTCTGTTTTCTTTTCCTTCCTCTTCCTGCCCCTTGTTCTTTCCTCCAGATGCATAAGATGCATGACCTATTTACCATTGGCAGCGGCGAGGCCATGTTGCAGCTCATCCCTCCTTTCCATTGCCGAAGACACTGCCAGTCTGTGGCCCTGCCGGTGGAGCCAGGGGATGTTGGTATGTAGGGCCCCAGGAGGGCAGGTCAGCCATGGGATCTTTTTAGTTTTTAACTCAAAAAATATTTTAAGAATCAAGTACTGCCTTGACAGAGGTTCAGTGTAGACTCAAAAATAGCATTCTTTTAGTAACAGGGTCATTGTTTGTGCTTAGAAGTGGAACTAATGAGAAAATGTAACATAGAGAAATGTCTTGAACATACAACATTTAGAATGTATGTGTCTGGTCATAGAAACTTCAAGTTAGAAGGGATTCTGGAAAATATTTAGACCAATCCACTATTTTACAGATGAGGAAGTCGAGACCCAGAAAGGAGAGGAGACCATCCCAAGGCCCCACCATCAGTCATACAAAGCATTGAGTCTAAGTGTCTGAATGAAGTCAAGCCAGGAGAGGGACAATTGAAGATTAGAGGAAACCTCTTATGTACCCATCTTGCAGATTAACAATAGAACAATATATAAGGGCAGTGGTCACACAAGGAAATGTTACCTTCCGTGTGGGTCCCACAGCCCAAGTCACAGCCTCATGTTGATGACTCAGCCTTAGCTCTGGCTCCATGTTTTCCCAGCTATGACTTGTTCTGTGCCTTATATCCTAAAAATCTGTTCCAAAGAAACAAGTTTGAATCAACTGCTGTCAGTAGCAATTAGTTTGACAGCAGAGTTTTCTTGGCAGAAGCAAATAAATCAGGCAGCGTCACCATTGAGCTCCTTGTTTTTCCTGCCTCACAAAATCCAAGTAAGACCTGGAGACCCTGGCAGAGCCCAGACCGGTTTTCTAATTGCTTTGTTTTACTTCTACCCATTCCGAAGACCCCTGAATTCCTGGAAACCTCTCACCTTATTGGAGGCTTTGAGTTTGCAGTTTGCTTTAATCCATGTTAAATAACTTATTTCAGTTTAGAAATGAAAAATAATAATGTACAAATCAAGCATTAACTAATAATGGAGCACAGTTGGCCTGGCCCTTGGGCAACTCTTGCAAAAGAGAGGATTCCTGTATGGAAATTGTTCTGAACCTATTTTCCTGGAGCGCAGTGACTCTCACCCAGGGGCGACTGTTGCAGAAGTCTGTGTGGCATGTTTGGGTTTGGAGTGTGTGATTCTGATTGAACAAGATTCTGTCTTATGTTCTACAAATACCTAACAGTTCAGACAACTGCAGAAACACTTAGTTATCCAAACTCCAGATGACCAGCTCCCACAAGCATCCAGAATGCCAATTATAAAAAAAAAAGGCGCCTGGCGATTATGAAGGAAGCCTTGAGCATTAAACGCTGGTGTAGATAGTCCAGGGTAACCTGAGATGCGGAGTGGGGCACCTGCCGTGCTGTGACGAGCCCGCTTGGTGACCAGAAGGAAAGGAGCCCTGTGGTTGGCAGCGTCCACGACAGGCCAGCCATGTCACAGGAGCATGGAGAAGGGAGGGGAGACTGCAGAGAAGAGGAGGGCAAGTCTGAGAGAAGGGAGGGGTGTGGAGGCCAGTGGGCACCTGAGGCAGCGGCAGAAGTAGAAGTAATGGCTGCAGTTCCCATGCTTAAAAATGAGGACAGGAAAGCAGACCCTGATAGTGAAGAAGAATTCAGTGGTTAAAGGACAGATGGCAGCTCCAGTACCTTAGGGACCCTTAAGAGTGGCATTGCGACAAACAGGTTCTATGATTTTTGACCAAATTCATGTTCACCTGTGGAGATGGAGGGGAGAGGGCTTACAGATCCCCAGACCACCTGTGGTTGGGGGCGTTCTCAAGAATGACTTAGAGGTCAGGCACAACATCCGCAGCCCCTGTACAGAACAGTCACTGCCATCGTAACCTTTCCTGAGTCACCAAGGCCAAATGCTTTTCAGTGCTCTCAGTTTAAAGATGGGTGGGAGCCATCGTGCTGTAGAAAATTTTCCATCAGGAGATTTTTGTCTGTTTGTTAATTTTATTTTATTGTAAAAACACTTAACCTGAGATCTTCCTTCTTAATAAATTTTTAAATGTGCAAGAGAATATTGTTACAACTATAGGCACAATGAAATTCAGCATCATCAGATTATCGGAGGGTTAAAGTTTTTAAGTTTACCTTCATCGCCCACTCAAATGACCCAGGTCAGTGTTTCCTAAATGATTCTTCAGGTTATTCGTTACCCAGCAGACGGGACCAGGAGCCCCTTGCAAAGGCCCTTGGCAAATAGGATTCCTGAGTCAGCCGGCTTTGGGAAGTGCTGTCGTGTCGGCGCGAAGGACACACGTTAGTGTACCGAAGGCCGAAGAGCCCTAGAGGAGCCTAGTGTTTCTCAGACTGACTTGGCCGTGGGACCTGCTTTCTTCGGGATGTCTTACAGGACACTAGCATGAGCAGAACCCAGTTTGGGGAATGCTGGTGTAGGTTAATCTGAATGTTCTCTAATGAAACCATATTATAGATAACCTCAGGAAAATCGGGTAGTAGGTCCTGCTCCCCCTCAAAATCCATCCCATCTTCTTGCTGAAAAAGCTAAGATCAGTCTGAGGATTGATGCCAAACACCAGCCTCGTCTGGAACCTTTGTGAACCTGCCGAACTGTGACTCGCAGTTGCCTGAGTGAGGGTGGTGACAAAGTATTTTGGTTCAAAGTGGCTCCTGTTGGACGTCAGGTTACAGAGAGGACTGGTATTAAGTAGGACTACTTCTGCTAGGAAGAGCTAAAAGCCCTTCAGCGCAGGGTTCGTCTTTGGCTCTGCCAGGCACCCCGAGGGCCAGCTCTGGCCGACCCGCCTTGCTGTTGCCTGCAGGTGTGCTCCGTCCCTGACACTCACTCTTGCTGTTTCCCTTCAAGGCTATGCCGGCGCCACCCACTGGAAGGTCTACATTGTAGCCAGAGGGGTCCAGCCTTTGGTCATCTGCGACGGAACCACTCTCTCAGAACTATAGGAAGCAGAACTTTATTCAGGAACAGTTTGAGAGCTGAAAACCAGGTTGAAAGGGGGAAATAAAAACAAAAACGATGAAACCTCTCTCTACAGGTTGGCTACTAAGTTACCTGCCCTTTGCATGCATGTGCCAGCCAGCCGTGAACTGTGAGGCAGTGGCCAGGGCCAACCCCTACTGACTCTTCCCGCAGGTCATTCAGGAAGAATTCTAGTCTGGCCACTTGGTTAGGACTTTGCCAGCACCCATCTGTGACAAACTGAGCTCTTCCAGGCCTTTGGGCACTGCGACACTGAGGCTGCCCCTCAGACAGGAAATAGGGCAGGTGCCTTCCTTCACTAGCATCGGCACAATCTGCCCTGCTGGCTCCCTGCAGCCAAGAGGGCAGCCAGCCAGTTCTGACACAGAGCCATCCTTTACCAGGTGAGCCTGTTCATCCCCGTCTTCCTGGCCTCATCACCTGTACTCTTTTGGAAAGCCACAGCTGATTGAAGAAATCATTGCAGTTTCTCGAGCAAGATTGAATCTAGAACTGGTGAAAAAAGATCAAATAATCTTGAGTTGCACTCAAGTGTACTTCTTTCCCACTGCCCATGGCTCTTGGAGTCTCAGTGATGCCAGAGTAGAGTCTGATTACAATTTAAAATGGGACTTCCTAAAGTCATATTTTTCTCCGTTTTATCAGGTTCTTAAACTCCCTGCCCTGTCCCTCGCCTATCTGGATGGTTTTTCAGAAGCTTGGCTCTGGTCCCCTCTGCCTTGACTGGGCCAGAGCCCATTACTGCTGGGGCAGCACTGCTCCTGTCAGCTGCGTCGAGTTACCAAGTGTCTTCAGAAAGGAACGAGTTAGAGTAGCTGGCCCGGGGAGAGGGTGCCTCCCTGGGTTTCATCTTTAGGGTCTGATTTTCTGCAGAGAAGATGTTTTACAGATGCGTCAAAGCTGATGTTGTAATGTGGTTGTGGGAGGAACTCCAGACCCAAAGGGTTTGCCAGCTGCGTGTGCAACTGACCGTGTGATCCGCTGTCTTGAAGTGATTTCTGTCTTTGTGCTGGGAAACAAGGTGAGGTATTTTATTTTTTGCAATAATATAAAGCTGTGTTCTTCTGATTGGATGATTCGCTATGCTTATTGTTTTCCCCCAAGTGTTTTTGGTATGTATTAATCAAATGGTATAAATAAGGATGCTTGTTCCCTTTTTTTCCTTATTATTCCTTATTATTCCTTTACTCCTTTTCCTTTTCCTTATTATCTAACACTGTTAGATACCTGGCCCTTGGTCATGCCATCACCAAGATGAAGAAAAAATCCTCACTGTGGCCTCTGGCTCTGAATTGCAGAAGTCAAATGGATACACTAGGTGTCCTTGTCAGTTAGGGAGAGTTAGACAGTTGTGAGGGAAGGTGGTCGTGACCCTTTGTGGGGTCCTCCTCATCCTTGGAGGAGCCTGCGCTTCATCTCCCAGGCCCTCTTTCTGGCAGCAGCGGGATCATCCAGCGCCCGAGCGGCCTGTTTGTCTGTGAGCTTCTAAAGGACAAGCAGAGTTCACAGAACTGAGGGCGGAAACACTCGGAGCCTCCTCCGTGGAAGGCTTGAGTGGAACTAGGATGAACTGTACCTGAGGGAATTTCTCCTTAAAAGAATCAGCCCCTTGTGTGGATTTATACAGGAAAAACAAAACTTTTTGTACATATAAAAGTCATGCTGCTAAGCAATTATGATTTAAGAGGTTTTAAGTCAGAGGGATCATCTAGAGGCCAGTTCCGTGCAAGCTTTTAGAGCCTTCTGCCGCACACAGGGAAGGATGACACAGAAACAAGTTCTTTAGTGGACTCTCAGTTGTCTCCAGTTAGACCCTTCTAGTTAACAAAAGAGAGGTGTCCTTAGGACCAGAACAACCGTGTCGACGATCAAGATCTCTGTTTTGTTTCCGTGAGTTGCCTTGTGTTCCTTCTCCATTTCTCTCCAGCCCTTGACATCTTAAATGTCCATAAAATACCCACTTCAGCACAAAACTTGAAAATTAAGAAACCCTTGCACATGTTGGTATTCTAAAACATCCCCTGGAACGTCCTATAAGCCCGTGAGCTGTTCTACAGCTTAGCAAAGAATAGTTATAGCAGAAGATAGTAGAAACTTTTGTGCATATACCGCTCATTTTACTTAAAGTCTATCCAGTTCAGACTTGAATATAAATTTGTATTATGGAAGAAATTCTCCAAAGAGAGTATTCTGCTCTTAATTACCGGATACATAGCAGTAATTCACCTTCTTCTTAAGGTAATTCTGATGAGCAGAATCTGCTACTGTCCGGTCCTACAGGAAGGGCTAGGGAGTGCCAGCTAGTCCCTTTCTGGTCATCCAAGGCTTTGTGCAGAGTGCTGCAGGATCACTTCTATCCTTTTAGCTCTCAACCTCTGGCAGGAAGTAGCAAAAGTCGCTCTGCATGACCTGGTGTGGGAAAGAGGATCGTTAAGATCCTGGGGTTGCAGGACCATGGGAAGACCACCTAATCAACTCCGCATCTCCGTGACTGCAATACGAACAAAACCACAGCTCTGAAAAGAGGGACTTCTTCATAAGGTTGTTGAGCATTTACTAAGAGTTGACATGGCAGTGACCTCCACACGTGGGTTGGCTTCACTTTCTTGTAGGTTCCCACCACAGAGGCGCAGATCCCCGGAAGTCAGCTCTCTGGCGAGACAGACTGCCTTGGTGCCAGTGTGAAGCATGTATGTCCAAATGCGCTAAGCTCTCCAGCAGCCAGGCATTGAATGGACGCCACACCTATTCTGGTTGATGAAAAGAGGCAGAGCTTATCCTCACCTCACCCTCAAGTTTTTTTAGGGAAGGGAGGAAGTAAAATAACAGTGGTTTATGAAAACAGAAATACACTATTTGGTGAAATACAAAACAGTCAACGAAAAGGGCAGATTTGGCTCATTTTGTGAGAGAAAGGAGTAATAACATCTGTCTAGTCCATTCTGACTTAACAAAGTGCCTGCTGTATATGATCTCCCTTAATCTTCACCCAGTCCTCTAAAGGAGTATTAGATCCTCATTTTACAAGTAAAGAAACGAAGCCTTGGATGGGTTTAACTGCTGGTGCTGGGTGGTTGGTTCCGTGGCACACTGTTTTCCTGGTGCGGTGCCCAAGGAGAGCACTGTGGATTTCGTTACTCAGGTGTGCCCCAACGGGGTGGGATTACGTAGGGATGGGGGCCAGCAAGCCAGCAACTGCAGGGTTTGTTTTCAGAACTCGTTTGGACAGAAACGGAGGAGGAAAGAATCTAACCATATGATTTTTATAAAATTCCTTTCATTTTCTCCCTCCTCATTTGAAAACTTTTTAAAAAAGAGTTGAGTATTGCTGGAAGACAACTGTGTCCAGCCATTTTCCTGTCACCACATTCTTCCAGATGTGTGACCAGAGGAGGGGCTCTATCCAATTCCAGTTGTGGGTCCCCTTGGAGTTTACATCACTTGTTTTTCAGTTCTCAGTTTTCTATTCCCTTCTCCCCAAATCCAGCATAGGCCTCAGCGTAGGAACAATTATTTTAAAACAAAATCTCAAGTTCCTCAGCTGCAGACGATGGGCCTAATCATTTGAATACAGTCTAGAATGAGTTACCTTGTTACCCAGTCACTTTCTTCGTAAGTGTTCAAACCCCAGCGCAAACGTTTGCTTCCCATCATGTCTTTGTCCAGGAGAAGGCCAGGATGTAGGCGAAAGGGAGGAAAGGCTGTGCTGTGTGTCTGCACGGAGAGAGGTGATTCTGTCTGCGTTCCAAGAGTCAGTTACTAAACAGAGGGGTCCTTTAGGCTTTTGCACTCTCTTAGCCATGGAGGAAATACTCTCCTGAGTACACAAGTTCCAGCTGCCTTTCAGTGGTGACCCCATTGCCTGCTAGAATTTGCTGAAGGAAGAGGGTGTCAGTGATGTGCTTTAAAGTGGTATTTTAGGTTGAGATCGCTCCACATTTAGACTGCAGATGCCATGTACAGAGCCGGCGCAAATCAGGTCCAGAGGCCAGGACAGTGAAGGCACTTACGGAGACAGCCCTGTGGCAAATAGAAAAGGGGAGGCTCTGGGAATGTGCGTGTCACCAGCAGCACACAAATCCCTGTCCTCCACACCCCCGGCCTCCAGATGGCCTGTGAGTTCCTCCACAAAAGCACGTCAGGGAGACGGACAGGTGCTCTCCCTGCCACGCACCGTGTCCAAGTCCACCCACCCTGGACGCAGTGTGACTCAGTGGGGCCTTCATGAGAAACCTCAGCCAGCTTGTCTGTTGTCCAGGTCCCTCAGTGTCTGCTTTCCCTGCCCTGCATAATTTAAGCATTAGAGCTAAATACATCTGTCATCTTCCTCTCTCTGGAGACTGAAACGTCCAGACTTTTTCAGCCTAGCGGAGAAGAGGAACGTTACGTAACTGTCAGTGGAGGCCTGGAACCGTCACGACGTGGTAGGGCTGGACTGGAGGCCCTTGCGCCTCTGCTCGGTGTGTCAGGCAGGCAGCAGCCACCGATCCCAGGGTGAGCCGTGGCTGCAAGCACCATACAGAGAAGGGAGCCCAGCTGGGTTTTGAGTCTCAGACAGAAACCGGGGAGTGGGGCACTTGGGACATCTGCTTTGTGCCAGGCTTTGTTTCCCTTGTTCCGCAGTTCCCCACGGCAGCTCTGTGGGGGAGGTGTGGCCATCCTGTGCAGCTGCCTTTACTCACTGCTTAGCAGTGTCCCCAGTGTCCTGTGCTTCAAGCTGCAGCCCCTCAGAGCACTTTAGACCTTTTCAGGAACAAACATGGTGACAGGAACCAACAGACACATGGCATCCAGTCTTATAATAGGCAACTTTCTCTCCATACTTCTTTCCATAGTTTTACCCTCAGAAAAATGCTGGCTGCGATTTTTTTTTCTCCTCCTTCCTCCCTCCCTGCTGAGAAAAGGCCAGTAACAGATGCCCAGGGCCGGAGAGGAGGACACACTGAGTGAGGCACAGGCGAGCCGGGGACTGCCATCACTGGGGACGGGAGCCGGCCGCAGCCACAGTTCATCTTTGGGGAGCCAGGCTGTGGGGGCCTGGGTGATCCCAGCGCAGGGGCTGGGAATGGTCTGAGCCGTGAGTGTGTATGTTGAGTGCAGGATGTTGAACAAGTACTTATTGTACTGCAAACTTGCAAAGACTTCCGCCATGTAAAGGATGTATGTAAATTAAGGTTTTATGTAATGAAAGTTTTTACTTTTGCAATTAAAAGTGTGTATGTTGGTTGATAAGAACTTTGGTATTCTTGGTGTCATTCTTTAATTTCCAGTTTTCTCTTATTTCCCCCTCTCCCATAACTGGGGGAGCAGGAGCCACGTCCTGCTCGTGAGGCGAGTCTGTGGGACTCTTCTGTGCGCCTCGCCTGGTCCCTGGCCCTGCCTGGCTGTGGTCTTCCCTAGAATTCTCCCCAGTGTGTGCTCGCTTGCGTTCACAGGCTCTTCTTCGTCCCCACGCCAGCCTTTGGCCCACAGTGGCTTCTGATCCGCTGTTCTCCTGAATTCTCAGATCGCAGTCCTTTCAGTACCCTCCCCTGTGCGTGCGCTTCGTCCGGAATTCAAACGAGAGCCTGGGGGCCTTTTTCCTTCTCCCAGCTGGCCACACGCGGCCCAGATGCAGCACGGGGCCTCACCCGTGGGCATCCTTGGTTCTCACAGGACAGCCGGGCTGACGCTTGCTGGCTCACGCAGCTGCCGCCAGGTAAAAGGCCGCTGTCAGCACGTAATTAACTCAGTGCAGATTTGAGTCAAGGCATCTCTGTGTCTTCATTTTTTTCTTGCAGTTTCTTTTTTATATATACGCAGATTCATATAAATGCGTAAATAGGACCATTTCTTCTATACCGTTTAGTGTCCTGTTTTATTTTCCTCTGTCACTTGCTGCACGCAGGAAGGTTCTCTTCGTCTTCCCCACGTTACCCTCCCCTTTCCCTGGTCAGGTAAATGTTGCCTGTGCACAGCCGTACCCTGCCCAGTGTCTTTCCACGATCTCCTTCATACTCTCTAAACATAATCACACACGGGGGTTTCGTCACTGCTTTACCCAGAGCGGGGTCATGTTACATGCCCTTTCTGCGTCCTGCTTTTCTTCCTCAGTCCCTCGCAGGGTTCTCTTCAGATCAGCTGGCGTGGATCTAATCCGTTCTTTTTAATGGTTAATATTCCACGGTGTGGATATAGCATGGAATATGAATAGTAGAAGAAATACTCTCTTATTGACAGTAAATCACATCCAGTTAAATGATTATTTGGATTGTAAGTAAAGTCTGGAGTCAATTTAAAAAATACTTATTTTTACAAAATCTACATTCTTGTTTGTTCCAACCCTAATGTATCTTCAAAAATCATTCTACTCCACAGTTCTGTTCATTTACCTGCTTGAAAACTGGACGTGCTAAGACCTTGGAAACCAAAAACAAGAGGGGAGCGGTTAAGGGCTTTATCGCGTTTGAAAAGGCAGGGAAGCAGCCTGTTTCTGTCCTTTTCTTTCTGTACCCCTCCATGGCATTTGACGCTGACTTGTGGAATATCCCTCCCTCTGCTTCCCTGATAACTCACAGATCCCTTCCTGAACCTCTTTCCGCTGTCTGCTCTGTAGGACCTTCTGTCTCTCTGAAACATTCTTCTCTCCTGGGGCTCTGCCCTGGAGTCCTCCTTTTCCCTCTCCCCACACTGTCGCTGGGAGATCTCAACTCCATACGTCACCTTCACTGTGGGCACATCACCTCCAGGCTACGGGCGCTGCCCACAGCTCTCAGCTGAGCACTAGCCCTGCACATGCACGTGCCGGGAAGTCATCTCCACCGACTCTAGAGCGCCTCTAATTCACCCCATCCACAGCAACTGTGGCAGCCTCAGAGGGTCCTCTCTTTCCTCTCAGTCTCTCCTTCTGATGAAGACCAAGCTCTGGAGAATTCTGCCTCTCTAGTGCATATCCAGCCCCATTGCTGCCGTCTCAGTTTAGGACCTTGCTGTTTCACTCTGACGATAATCGCCTAATTTGTTTCTCATTTTTCTCAGTGTACATCCTCCCCATCCCAATTCACCATCCACTTAGCTGCCTCAACGATCTCCCCAAAGCACAAGTCTGGTCCCCTCATTTCCTGGCTCCTCAGGGATTCCATTGCCCACAGGAGGAGGAGTCCCCGCCTCCACTCCAGCCTGATTCCTCTCCGCACCTTCGCTTCCCCTTCTCTGTTGTGCCCACTTCTGCTGGGCCGTCTTCATTCCTGCAAATGTCCAGACTGGGGTTTTTGATGTTTGTTTTAATAAATTTTATTTTTATGGCAGTTTTAGGTTCACAGCGAGTTCCCACGTACCCTCTGCCACACACGCTCAGCCTCCCCCGGCAACATCCTGCACGAGTGGTGCGTTTGCTACAATCGACGCACCCACACCGACACGTCACGATCACCCAGGGTCTGTGTTAGGTTCACTTCACTCTTGGTGTTGTACATTCTATGGATTTGGGCAGAGGTATAAAAATGTGTGTCTATCATTACAGTCTCACCCAGAGTAGTTTTCCCTGCCCTAAAAATCCTCTATGTTCTACCTGTTCATCCCTTCCTCCCACCAACCCCTGGCAACCACCAATCGTTTTCCTTTCTCCACAGGTTTGCCTTTTCCAGAGTGTCATATAGTTGGAGTCGTACAGTATGCAGCCTTTTCAGACTGGCTTCTTTCACTTAGTGATAAGCATGTAAGTTTCCTCCATGCCTTTTCATGGCTCAATAGTTCATTTCTTTATAGTGCTGAATAATATTCCACTGTCTGGATGTACCAGAATTTATCCATTCGTCTACTGAAAGACATCTTCCTTGCTTGGTTGTTTCCAAGTTTTGCAATTATGAATAAAGCTGCTAAAAATGTCCATGTGCAGGTTTTTGTGTGGACGTAAGTTTTCAGTTAATTTGGGTAAATACCAAGAAGTACGATACTTGGAGCATATGGGAAGAGGATGTTTAGTTTTATAGAAAACCATTGAATTGTCTTCCAAAGCGGCTGGACCATTTTGCAATCCCACCAGCAATCAGTGAGAGTTCCTGTTGCTCCACATCCTTGCCAGCATTTGGTGGTGTCAGTGTTTTGGATTTTGGCCATTCTAACAGGTGTGTAGTGATATTTTATTTTTTTGAGACAGAGTCTCACTGTGTTGCCTGGGCTAGAGTGCCGTGGCATCAGCCTAACTCACAGCAACCTCCAACTCCTGGGCTCAAGCGATCCTCCTGCCTCAGCCTCCCTAGTAGCTGGGACTACAGGCACACACCACCACACCCAGATAATTTCTTTTCTATTTTTAGTAGAGATGGTGTCTTGCTCTTGCTCAGGCTGGTCTTAAACTCCTGACCTGAAGCAATCCTCCCACCTCAGCCTCTTAGAGTACTAGGATTACAGGCGTGAGTCACCACACCCGGCCCTTATTGTTTTAATTTGCAATTCTCTAATGACACATGATGTTGAACAGCTTCTTGCCATCTGTGTATCTTCAGTGAGTTTTCTGTTCAGGTCTTTTGCTCGTTTTTAAATTTGGTTGTTTGATTTTTTATTGTTGAGTTTTAAGAGTTCTTTGTATGTTTTGTATAACATCCTTTATCATATGTGTCTTTTGCAAATATTTTCTTCCTGTCTATGGTTTGTCTTCTCATTCTCTTAACATTGTCTTATGCAGAGCTGAAGTTTTTAATTTTAACGAAGTCCAGCGTATCAATTGTTTTTTTTTTCTTGGATCATGCCTTTGATATTCTATCTAAAAAGTCATTTCCATACCCAAGGTCATCTAGGTTTTCTCCTGTGTTATCTTCTAGGAGTTTTATAGTTTTACATTTTATATTTACATTTCAGTCTATTGTGAGTTAATTTTTGGGAAGAGTATAAGGCCTATGTAGAGATTCACTTCTTTGCATGTCACTGACCAGTTGTTCTAGCATTATTGTTGAAAAGACTTTCTTCACTCCTTTGTCAAATGTCAGTTGACTATACTTATGCGGATCTATTTCTGGGCTCTCTGTTGTGTTTGCTTCATCTGTTTGTTTATTATTTTGTCAATACGATACTGTCTTGGCTACTGATAGCTTTATAATAAGTCTTGAAGTTCGGTGGTGTCAAGACTTTTTTAATATTGAGTTGGATATTCTGGGTCTTTTGCCTCTCCATATAAGGTTTAAAATTGATTTTTCATGATTGGGATTGCATTGAGTCTATAGATCAAGTTGCACTGAGCTGTTTTAATTAGATGTTATAATTCCTATCCCATGATAACATTTTTGAATGTCAGTGTCCTTTTTCGCTTAGTTTGGATTCCATTTTTATTATTGCGCATTCCTCCAACATGACACACGTCCTTTAGGCTTTTTAAATATATCAAACTGAGAAGCCTCTGGACACCGTGCTGAAGACAGATATTTCACCAATCTTATCTTCAGAATAATGACTTTATTATTTTAAAAAATGACATTCTTAAAAAGACTGAAGACAGTTTGGGTGATCTTACTGTTCTTTGCATCTCTAGGATATTCCTAATAGGAAGACTAGATAGAAATGCTTTCATTAAAGTGGGACCAGTAGTGCTATTTGAAAAATAAAAGTTCTAAATCTAATTTTACATGAATCTAACAGAAAAAAAACTGAGTAGGTGTTTTTTCTCCACAAAAAATGTTAGTTCCTAAAAGATCTCTCTGAAGTTAAGATGATGAAAAACATTAAGAAATGAGAATTGTTCTTAATAAAGTTTCCTTTTTAGATGACATGGTTCAAGGCTCTGAGGGTGAGCAAAGAGCTTACTCTTCTCCCACTTCACTTTGCGTTAGTTATCTCTGTACTGACACTGTCAATGTCTGTGCGTCTCCCTCTGCTCTGAAACCCTCATTCTCACGGTCAGTTGGCCTCCCTTTTGTACTTCAACTCATTCCGTGGCTCACCACCAGCTCTTTTGCCATCCCTTAGTTATTGTTTTTAAACTCTTACTTGGCTGAATTGCGTCAAGAATGATTCAAGGATGGCACTTAGTGCTGCGGTTTCTGTGTTCGAGAATCTTTCTGCGGTCTTTATCCTTCGATACAGCTTGGCTGAGTAGAATATTCTTGCATCACATGTTCTTTTGCTCAGAATTCGGAGACATTTCTCTATTGTCATCAGGCATAGACCATGGGTAGGGACAAGACTGAGGCCAAAGATTCCCCGGTAGAGGCATCACCCTTGCCTTTTCTTTTAATCTGTATGCCTGAAGAACTCTGTCTTTCTTAGTCTTTGTCAGTTGTTCCTGGAACAAAGTGTGCTCTCTAGAGCTGCAATTGCAGTCTTCATTCTAGGGACGATGCTTTGTATTTTCTTTTTGAATACTTTTTCTTTTCCATGTGTTGGGTTGGATTTCATAGTTGTTCTTTGGTTTTGTTGTCGTGATCTTTTATAGCTGTTATCTTTTTTAAATACTTGTCCTTTTTCTCCTCATTCACCATGATCACCTCAGGCCTTCCCTCTGCTGTTGACTGTTGAGCGACACAGGTTTGAACTGCACGGGTCCACTTAAATGCGGTTTTTTCCAACAAATTCAATTGCCCTCCATGTCTGCACGTTCCACACCCACAACCAAATGCGGCTCAAAACCACAGTAATGGTGGGAGACAAAACCTGTGGACACAGAGGGCTAACTTTTAGTACACTCGGGTTCTGCAGCGCTGACTGCAAGACTTCGGTCTGCGCATGCTTGGACTTTGGTGTCTACGGGGGATCCTGGACCCAGTCCCCTCCGCATGCTGAGGCACAACTCTATGTATCCATTTGCTTTTCGGCACATCTGTTCCGTTTCTTGCTATTTGTCATGTATTCGTTTCCTAAAAGTGCCCTCAGTTTGTTTCCGTTTTATTTCATTCTGTTTCATCTTCGAGTGCTTAACTTTCTTGAATTCATATTGTCATTAAATTTTTATATAGCTCAGAATACTACAGGGAATTTTTTTTCTGTTCCTTGGATTCCATTTTCTTCTAAACTTGGTTTTCATCAATCACATGCATGTTCCTTCCTTTCATTTTTTTCTTTCATATGTTTGTGTATCTACCGTGCCATTTATTTTATTTATTTATATTATTATTATTGTTATTGTTATTTAGAGATGGAGTCTTGCTCTGTCACCCAGGCTGAAGTGCAGTGGTATGATCATAGCTCACCG
>CAUYSK010126079.1:0-14761 GCA_963575035.1 Avahi laniger | reverse complement strand
TAGCCGGGCATGGTGGCGCAGGCCTGTAGTCCCAGCTACTTGGGAGGCTGAGGCAGGAGGATCGCTTGAGCCCAGGAGTTTGAGGTTGCTGTGAGCTAGGCTGATGCCACGGCACTCTAGCCCAGGCAACACAGTGAGACTATGTCTCAAAAAAAAAAAGAGCTTCTCTTTAGGAAAAGCATACTAGTTGAGTGCTTGCTCTCTGGAGTTCAAATCCCAGCTTTGCCAATTGCTGGTTCTGTGACCTTGGGCAAATTACTTAACCTCTCCATTTCTTCATATATGATATGAAGATAATAATAGTATCTACCTCCTAGGCTTGTATTGAGAATTAAAAGAGTTAATATATTCATATAAAGCCTTTAAACAGTGGCTGGTCATTTTAAAGCCTTAGTTAGTGTTAGCCATTATTATTAATATTTAGAAATTAAATAGGGATACATCATTTGTGTCTTCGATCACATGTAATTTTTGAGGAAGCCAGAAGAGATTTTCAAGCCATGTAGATATTGAGTTTTTAAAGTGAAGTGTATCTAAACATTTAAGCTTAATACTGATACAGTCAATCCTTTTAGGAAGTATCTTTTCTAATTCGATGCTTAGAGGCCTAATTGCAGACATGCTATTTTTGCTCTTTCACTCCTACAGATGATCGTTGGTTGGTTTTTGTGTTTTACTTTGTTTTTGGTTTTTACTTTCTGCCATTGTTTCTGATCTACTTTCAAATATTAGGACACTTGCCTTTGGTGTCTACCTCTGAAACTTTGTCACCTCTGCTTTTCTTTCTGTGAGTTGATGTGGTAGTGGTGTTCTTAAGAATTACATGGGGCTGGGCGCAGTGGCTCACGCCTGTAAGCTCTCTGGGAGGCCGAGGTGGGCGGATTGTTTGAGCTCAGGAGTTCGAAACCAGCCTGAGCAAGAGCGAGATCCCGTCTCTACTAAAATTAGAAAGAAATTAATTGGACAACTAAAAATATATAGAAAAAAATCTAGCTGGGCATGGTGGCGCATGCCTGTAGTCCCAGCTACTCGGAAGGCTGAGGCAGGAGGATCACTTGAGCCCAGGAGTCTGAGGTTGCTGTGAGCTAGGATGACGCCACGGCACTCTAGCCCAGGCAACACAGTGAAACTCAATCTCAAAAAAAAAAAAAAAAAAAGAATTATATGAAGTACTGTGTATGAAGGCTCCTTAAAATCACTAGGATTTTAAATGGACCAAATGCTAAAATTTCCAATATTTCCATTCCCTTTTCCCTTCTTTTAATTTCATGTTAAAGACTTAGAGTGGGCTGAGCGGGGTGGCTCACTCCTGTAATCCTAGTGCTCTGGGAGGCCGAGGCGGGAGGATCGCTTGAGGTCAGGAGTTTGAGACCAGCCTAAGCAAGAATGAGACCCCGTCTCTACTAAAAATAGAAAGAAATTAATTGGACAACTAAAAATATATAGAAAAATTAGCTAGGCATGGTGGCATATGCCTGTAGTCCCAGCTACTTGGGAGGCTGAGGCAGAAGGATTGTCTGAGCCCAGGACTTTTGAGGTAGTTTGTGAGCTAGGCTGACGCCACGGCACTCTAGCCCAGGCAACAGAGCGAGACTCGTCTCAAAAAAAAAAAAAAAAAGATAAGAGTGATTTTTTTGTGTGTTTTTTGAGGCCTTGCCTTTGAATTATTCACCAAACTACTGGAGTACATTGACAAGATTCATTAATGTGTGTTACATTAATGGCAAAGAGAATATTCCCCATGTATTTTTTATCTTTTCCTCCCTATTAATTTTTTCAGGCCAGTGATTGTCAAGGAGTCAGTGGCATATACCTTCTCTAGTGGAATATATGGTGAAAGGGAGATTTAATATTATTAAAAGAAGGCAGGAATTAAAGAAAAATAAAAAGTGAGAAGCACTACCTAGGTGAATGTCCTGAAAGTCCAAGACACTACTGTGGGATCTGGGAAGTAAACATTATTTTTTGTTGGAGAAACAGTCGGGAAACACTATAATTTGATAGTGTGACTGTCCTTGCTTCTGTTAACTAGAGTGAACTAGAGAAATGTTTTATCTCCTAAACTCTTGAATGCATTTATCCTGGGGAGTTGATAAGCAATGTGAATAAAGATTTAGATATAGGCCAGGTGCAGTGGCTCACGCCTGTAATCATAGCACTTTGGGAGGCTGAGGTGGGAGGATTACTTGAAGTCAGGAGTTCAAGACCAGCCTGAGCAAAAGGGAGACCCATTCTCTACAAAAAATAGAAAAATTAGCTGGGCATGGTGGTGCACACCTATAGTCCCAGCTACTCCAGAGGCTGAGGCAGGAGGATCAATTTAGCTCAGGAGTTTGAGGTTGCAGGGAGGTATCATGATGCCACTGCACTGTAGCCTGACGACAGAGTGAGACTTTTTCTTAAAAAAAAAAAAAAAAGATTTAGGTACAAAGATTGATGGCTGCCTAAATTTCCAATAATAGGGAAATGATTAGATAAATTATGGTACATGTATGTAATAGAACATTAGATGGTTGTTTTTTTTCTTTATACACCAGGACATAATATTAAGATAGCTGTTAAAATGACTTTATGTTAAAAGTAATAAATGGAAAAATGGTTACAGTGTAGTAGTTGAAAAAGGCATAATGCAAAAATGTTCTGTATTATGTCAATTACATAAACATTGGCTATGGAAGCATGTCCAATATGGATACAAATTGCATACAAATATGGAAACAAAGTTTAGAAAGATATACCTCAAAACATTACTATAATTAATGGTAGTTAAAGCTTTGAGCAGTAGCAGTATTGTAGCCAATGAGGTTTATCCAAGACATGATTATTGCTAACTGAAAACTTTTCCCAATACCCCGCCATGATGACGTTATAAAGAAAAATAAATAAAAAATAAAATTAAAAAATAGCGGTTAATCTTGGAGTTATTGATTATGGTTAATTTTTTTCTTGTTTTCTTCTCTATACCTGTGTATTTTTTATAAGTATAAAGAAGCCTGCAGCACTTCTCTTTTTTTTTCCTCAGACTTGAGTCAGTTTATATGCAGCACTTTTCTAATCATAAATTTTTTTTAAGTCCCTACTGTTAGTATCTGAAAGTAAATTTTTAGCTTTTGTTAAATTCAGATAAATGTGATCTATATAAATTACTGAGCATAGTGTTTGGAGCACAGTTAATGCTCAGTAAATGATAGCTGCTGCTATTATTATTATTTGAAGAAGTTAGCCTCCTGTGATTAGAGCCGGGGGCTTTCATATTGGGAGATAACATCACTGAGAAAATATCCTATTCATGCAGCTTCTTGTCCTTCTGAGGTCAATACACATGTTCTCCTATAGCTACTGGACCAGGATCTTTTAAAAAAAAAGTGGTAGGAGTGAAATGTTTTGGTTTTCTTTTGTGATGGTATAGAGGAAATTTTGATGTAGAAAGAGACCCAGTAGTGACTTTCTTTGTAGTGACTTTTTAAAAAAATAGCTTTAATACAATTTATGACTCCCACTAAAAGTTGCTTCTACCCCCTTTTCTGGGTTATCTCCTTAAGAATTCTTGGAAGATTTGAAACAGTGTTACAGAAAAGGTTTTCTCAGTTCTAGGAATTTTTGGAATTCTGTCTATTGCTTCTCATGTTAGTCCGCCTGTGGGTCCCTTGGAACAAAGTGCTAACAAAAAAGATCTAGACATCCAGCCACTTTGGACTTCTTTAGGAACTGAGATGGGGATATAAGAAGCTGCATTTTACTGAGCAGCAGTGTCAGAGAGTCTTAACATTTGGCTGTTTATTCTTCATATCCCCTATAGTTCTTTTTTTTTTTTTTATTTCAGCATAGTATGGGGGTACAGATGTTTAGGTTACGTATGTTGCCCTTGCCCCCCTTCTCCCCCAAGTCCGAGTTTCAAATGTGTCAATCCTTCGGGTGGTGCGCATTGCACTCTTTGTGTATGCATATACCCATCCCCTCCCCCCTGCCCTGCATCCAATAGATGTTATTCTTATATGTGCATTTATTTGTTGATCAGTTAATACCAATTTGATGGTGAGTACATGTGGTGCTTGTTTTTCCATTCTTGGGATACCTCCCTTAGTAGAATGTGTTCCAGCGCTTTCCAGGAGTATATAAGAGGTGCTATATCACCATTGTTTTCCCCTATAGTTCTTAATATAAGTGACTTGTACAATAAATACATATTCATTAAATATTCATCAAAAGAATGACTGTAGTCTCTTGATATCATGGCTTTTGTGCCTGAAACCATTTTCTGTTCTTTAATGCACAGTATGAATGTAATTAATATCAATGAGCTGTACAGTTAAAAATGGTTAAAATGGTAAATTTTATGTGTATTTTCCCACAGTTAAAAAAAAACACAATAACGTGAGCCTGATGACAATGCAC
This sequence comes from Avahi laniger, assembly GCA_963575035.1. Classification (NCBI taxonomy): domain Eukaryota; kingdom Metazoa; phylum Chordata; class Mammalia; order Primates; family Indriidae; genus Avahi; species Avahi laniger. The sequence continues at coordinate 10,366 of CAUYSK010126079.1, read as the reverse complement.
ACTTTCCAAGCTAATTTTGACCCTGACATCTCAGATCCTGTCCAGTTCTTAGCATTTACTTACCACTGTATACCAGAAGGTGGGGACCAAAGTTGCTTGTTGCAGCCTGAGATACTATATCAGTTATTGGTGAAAAGCATGCCAGAAAAGGAGAATACCTTCTAATATGCCAGTTGGATTTTAGAGAATTAATAAGCACCATTGGGAAAAAACGATATTTTTGTTTTGTTTTATTTTTGGTCTTCTCATCCAGTTCATAATTATCTCATTCCCTCTTTGCTTCAAGGAGGTCTGCAGCTGAGGGAGAAGGAATGGGGGCATATGTTAAGAGCAAATGTATTATTCCTCATTTGGACACAGCATTTTTTTTTTCTAAGCATAGTTGAGGTAGTAGGGTGCAGAGAAGAGAACAGACATAGTAAGAATTCCAAGGACCGTGTGAGCTGACTGTGATTTGAGAATATGGAGAATAAGGGCCTGAGATTTGTGAGTTTTATGCTCATTTTAACTCTCCAAAAAAGTTGTGGGAAACTTACAAAGGTCAGCAATCCTAAATTAAAACCTTTAGCTTTCACTGTGACTTTGGGCATGGGAAGCTTAAATATTGTGGTTTCAGCTGGGCAGCACTCCCCTTGTACTAATTCCTCAATTTATCCTGGTATTGGTTTTCTGGCAGTTCAAGGATTCCTGAATTTCTCTATGGAAATTAAACAAGGAAAAATCTCCAGGGTTTTTGGAATCCCTTTGTTATTTGCATAGATTCGATGTCATTACTATCCACTAACCCCCCACACACACTATTCATTTTTAGTATACCAGAATGGCAGCATTTCTTATTTGTCTATAGAGACTATTCTGTGACAGTATCTGCAGCAGTTTCTGTGGAAAATGCTTTATTTTTTTTTTAAAAAAAAGGAAAGGGGAATCTCATCTTGTAGCTCTTAGTGATAGAGCCTGTTGCCATGGAGCCCTGGATCAGATTGGCTGACCCAGGGGCCAATGAGCAGATAGAACATAAACATATCATCATTTAACCTTGCAGAATTCATTTATTCAGTGATAGATGACATTAATACCATAACTGTGTATAGAGCTGTGAATAAAATGTTTCAAAAATGAGTAAGGTGTTTTCAGAATTTGCTGTTAAATATAAGCACTGTAATTGTATATTCTTAATGTGATTTGATTGGGAGAGGATATGGTGGGAAATACCTACCACCTGTCTGTGAATTAGGCCTTTGCTGCAGTCAGTTGGGCTTGTGCCAAACCTACCTATGGCCTTCTAGACCAGAGGAGATTTGTCTTTATATATGAAGCTGCCTTGCTTATTTTGGTAGTTTTAAAGCTGAGTCAGAAATTTACAGCTTTTATCTTGTTTTTTCTTCTTTCTTTTCCACTCTGACATGGTAGATCCCTGTCAACATTATTGGGGATAGAGGATTAGCTGGAGGTAGCTTCTGTGTTGTCCACCTTCACTTCCTTAGCTTGTTTATATTTATTGACTTAGGTCTCGGAGATTTCACTGAGCTTAATGTTGGTTCCTTGTCATATCATGTCATGGCATGTATCTTCTCCTACTGTATGGCCCTAGAGATTAAGAAATGATTCATTCATACAAAGAAAATTCTCTGTCTAGATCTTGTAAATGAAAGAAGTCAAGAGTATTGTGTTTCTACATTTTATGTCAAGGGATACTTGAGAAATTATGGTATGTCTTGTTTTTTGCTCTCCCAATGTTCTCATGCTTGGCTGTTTACAGAACTAAAGGATTGAAAGAGCTATCAAGAGGTCTATGAGTTTATTCCTCTTCTTTTGAGTTATTCAAGTCTGTATCAGTAAGATGTGAACTTTTCATTATAACATTGCCTCTGTCTCAGGAAAAAACAAACTTTAGATTCATCTGTTAAACACAGAGCAACAAAAAGTCTGTTTGGTGTCTGACTGAATAACTTTTTATGAGGGAGGCCATCGGGTAAGAATAAGAAATATGGTTTGGTTCATTGGATTAACATAAATAAAGCAGGAGGAAAAAGCATCAGGTTAGACTTATGAGTTATAAGCTTGAACCTCGCTTAGCTCACACAGTTGTTTAGAAACAGATCTTTCTTGCTAGGCTTTATTTTAAATGGCAATCATTAATCTCTTAGATGAGAATTGTGAGAAACCATCCTGATATGAATTTGGGAAAGCAACAGGCCATTTTGAGAAAATAGTGAGGTGTCAAAGAAAGCAAGAGTTTGGGGACAATCTTGAGTGAATTCTAGCTTCGCCACTTACATTTTGTGAATACATAGGTAAATGACCTTAATTCATTCATTTATTTAAAAATATATTTACTATGTGCCAGGCACTGTTCTAGACCTTGGTAATAGGCAGTGAATGAAACAAAATAAAAATCCCTGCCCTCTTTGAGTGTGCATTGGGGAGAGAGAGATAATAAACAAGATAAATTTGTAAACTATATGGAGTATTTGACAGTAATAAATGCTGAGGAGAAAAATTAAGGCAGAGAAGTAGAATAGGAAGTATTTGGGGTTTTGTAATTTTAGTTATTACAGCCAAAGAAGGGGTCACTGAGATGACATTTGCGTAAAGACTGGAAGGAACAGTGTAAATAAGCCATGTCATTATTTGGGGGGAGACCATTCCAGGCAGAAGGCAAGCAATCATCCTAAAGTGGTTTTAGGGCACAAGAAAGAACCATGTAATTAGAACTGCATAAATATATAAATAGGGGAAATAGTAAGAGATAGGGTCAGAGAGCAAACTAGTGATCAGATCATTTAATGTCTTGGTAGAGCTTTTCTTTTTGGAGTTTTTTATTTTGTTTTGTTTGAGTCAGGGTCTTGTTATGTCATCCAGGCTGGAGTGCTGTAGTGATGGGATTCATAGCTCACTGCAGCCTCAAACTCCAAGGCTCAAGTGATTCTCCTGCCTGAGCCTTCGGAGTATGTGGGACTGCAGGTGTGTGCCACCATGACTGGCTAATATTTCTTATTTTTTGTAGAGACAGGGTCTCACTATGTTGCCCAGGCTGGTCTCAAACTCCTAGCCTCAAGCAATCCTCCCACCTCAGCCTCCGAAAGTGCTGGGATTACAGGCATGAGGCCAGTATCATAGATCATTTTAAGGACTTCAGCTTTTGTCTGAGTGAGTTGGGGAGCCATTGGTGGATTTTGAGCAAAGATATAAAATGATATGACAACATTTTTACACAATCATTCTGGCTCCTGTTTACAAAATACTGTAGGTGGGTGAAGGTGGAAGCAAGGAGACCAGTTAGAAGGCTATTGGAATCATTCAGCCAAGAGAGGGTGGTGGAACTTTAGGAAAGAAAAAGAAATAAAAGGCATCATTGCTGGGTGCTGAGGCGGGAGTGTATTAGAATTGAGCTCTGCTGGAATTAACAGCAAAACCCAAATACAGGCATATCTCTGAGGTATTGTGGATTTGGTTCGGGACCACTGCAATAAAGTGAATATTGCAATAAAGCAAGTCACACAAATTTTTCGGTTTCTCACTGCATGTAAAAGTTATGTTTACACTATACTGTAGTTTATTGTGTATGCAGTAGCATTATGTCTAAAAAATGTGCATACCTTAATTAAAAAATACTTTATTGCCATTAGGTGCAGTGGTATGTTCCTGCAGTCCCAGCTACTAAGGAGGCTGAGGGAGGAGGATCGCTTGAGCCTAGGAGTGTGAGATTACAGTAAACTATGATGATGCCACTGCAGTCTACTGCAAGCAAGAGCGAGACCCTATCTCAAAAAAAAAAACAAAAAGAAAATTGTTGTTTAACGTAGCCACCTTTATGAATCTTACCTAGATCTCCTGGATAACTTGCTGCAGCTTCTCCATTAGCACTTGCTGCTTTACCTTGTACTTTTATATTATGGAGACAGCTTCTTTCCTTAAACTTCGTGAACCATTCTCTGCTAGCTGCAGACTTTTTATCTGCAGCTTCCTCACTTTTCTCAGCCTTCATAGAATTGAAGAGAGTTAGGGCCTTGCTCTGGATTAGGCTTTGGCTTAATTGAGGGAATGTTGTGGCTGGTGTATCTTCTATCCAGACCACTCAGACTTTCCCTATATTAGCAGTAAGGCTCTTTTGCTTTTCTATTATTTATGCATGTCCTCAAGTAGCTTTTTTTTTTTTTTTGAGACAGGATCTCACTCTGTCACCTAGGCTAGTGGGCAGTGGCATCATCGTTATCTCACTGTAATCTCAAACTCCTGGGATTAAGTGACTCTCCTGTCTCAGCCTCCCAAGTAACTGGGATTACAGGCATGCACCACCACGCCTGGCTAATTTTTATATATTTTTTGTAGATACGGAATCTCACTCTTGCTCAGGCTGATCTCGAACCTCTGGCTTTAAGCAGTCCTCCCACCTTGGCCTCCCAAAGTCCTAGGATTACAGGTGTCAGCCACTGTGCTCAGCCCTCTAGTAGCCTTTTAATTTCAGTAACTTTTCTTTTGCATTCACAACTTGGCTAACTATTTGGCGCAAAAGGCCTAGCTTTCGGCTTGTCTCGACTTGCAATATATTTTCTTGATTAAGCTTAGTAATTTCTAGCTTTTGATTTAAAGTGAGGGACATGCAACTCTTCCTTTCAGTTGAACACTTACAGGTCATTGTGGTGTTGTTAATTGGCCTTATTTCAATATTTTTGTGTCTTAGGGAATAGGGAAGCCCAAGGAGGACAGAGATGGGGGATGGCTGGTTGGTGGAGCAGTCAGAACACTCACAGCATTTATTGATTTAAGTTTGGTATCTCATATGGATGCAGTTTGTGGTGCCCCAAAACAATTACCGTTAATAACATCAGGGATCACTGATTACAGCTGGGCGTGATGGCTCATACCTATAATCCTAACACTTTGTGAGGCCCAGGTGGGAGGATCACTTGAGGCTAGGAGTTCAAGACCAGCCTGAGTAACATGGCAAGACCCTGTCTCTACAAAAAATAGAAAAATTAGCCAGGTGTGGTTGTGTGTGCCTGTAGTCTCAGCTACTTGGGAGGCTGAGACAGGAGAAATGCTTGAGCCCAGGAGTTGGAGGTTGCAGTGAGCTGTAATGATGCCACTGCACTCTAGCCTGGGCAACAGAGTGAGAGTCTATCTCAAAAAAACAAAACAAAACAAAACAACAAACCTCACTGATTACAGATCACCGTAACAGATACAATAATAAGGAAAAAGTTTGAAATATTAAATATTATGAGAATTACCAAAATGTAATACAGAGATACAAACTGAGCACATATCATTGGAAAAATAACACCAATAGACTTACTTGACACAGCGATGCCACAAATCTTCAATTTGTTAAAAAACACAGTATCTGCAGAGTGCAGTAAAGCAAAGCACAATAAAATGGGGTATGCCTATAGTCTCTTAAGACAGAAGCCTGTTTTTCTTTTACAGTCAAGAAATGCAGAGGTAATCAGTCCAGGGCTGGTCTAGTCAGGGACCTAGGTATCTTATGTCTATAGTTTTCTTTCCTAATATCATCTCACAGTCCAGTATGGCTGCTGGAGCACCAGCCTTTACTTTCACATTCAAGCCAGAAGGAATTTGGGATGAGTAAAGCAGGATCGCCCACTTTCTTTAAGGATACTTTGTGGAAGTTGTAATTACTTCTTGTATTTGTTTGCGAGGGCTGCCATAGTTATAAGCACAAGACTGAATGGATTAAACAACAGAAATGTTTTTTCTTGCAGTTTTGGGGGCTAGAAGACCAAGATCAAGGTGTTGCCAGGTTTGGTTTCTCCTCTGTGGCTTCCAGATGGCCACCTTCTCTGTGTCCTCGCATAGTCTTTTCTTTATGCCATGCCCCTGGTGTCCTTATGTGTTCAGATTTCCTCCTCTTATAAGGACACCGGTCAGATTGGATTAGGATCTGCCCTAGCGGCTTCATTTAACTTAAACGCCTCTTAAAAGCCCTGTTTCCAAATATAGTCACATTCTGAGGACTGGGGTTTAGGGCTTCAGCATAGGAATCTGGGGGAGACACTGTTCAGCCCATAACATTAATTCTGCTTACATTTCATGGGCTATAACTTAAGTACATACTCATATTTAGCTACAATCGAGATTGGGATATGTATAGCTTTTTTCCAGGAAGCTGTGTGTCCCAACTAAAAATTGGTAATTCTATTACAAAAGAAGTGATTGGATATTGAGGAATAAATAGCAGTTTCGCCTTTGCAGCAGAGGTTTAAGGGCTAATGATTCTTAAAGATTTCCATTTCCTTCTTGTGAAATTAGATTGTTGTTACCTCATTTCTCTGGCTAATCTCATATTTTGAAAGATTAGTTTGTTGACTGAGGTGTCCTTTCCACCTAACATGTGGTGGGGCATTGACCTCTAAGGTCATTTGGTAGGGCATGATAGCATTAGTTGCATGGCATTTAAGTTAGCAATAGAAGGTATCCTGAAAGTGCCATGAATAGTAGTTAAATTGTGATTTTTTTTTCTTTTCCAGATGTCTTGTCCAGGTTCAGTAGGGAGCAGTTTCACAAGGGGAAGGGAAAAGACAGTGTACATTTTCAAGATCTTTTCCATCCTTAAGATTCTGTGATATTTTTTGCATAGTGGCAATAGTTTGATAAAGCTAAAGAAAATGGAAGCAGTAGAGAGGAAAGCCCCTACTGCTCTTCTTTATTTGAAAGAGGAGGATATTTGATTTGTTCTGTTTTACTCAAGAATGTACAATGGGCATTTTTGGCAAAGAGGGTAGAGAAGCTGACATAAAGTGTAACAAGGTCTACCAACACTTCAGTCTGCTGATCAAAGCACCTGTAGTTTTCATTTTAGGGCAAGTACAGTTATAATATATAGCAAAGAAAGAGGATATATGTCTAGAACATTTTAATCTTGTTTCTCTTTTTACTTTGCCTAAGGAATTGCTCTGGACACCTGCCAACTCTTATGAGTTTCCTTACACAACAGTGAATCCTTTTGCAGTTATAGAACAGAATGATTTTCATGCTTACATGATTTGGAAAATAGGCACAATTGTTATTGTTATTGGCCTAGTACTAGTGAAACCTATGACAGTTGACTTCTACAGTCCTTAAAGGGGTTGGTGACTGTCACATACCTATAGCTTTATGTGTTTGTTAAGTACTTTACACTCTATTCCCATATATTCTGCTTTCTTTGAGAAGAATGGAGAGTTGGACCTATATCTCTTGTTTATAACTCAGTAGGACTTTCTTTCCTATCCTTTTCCCAAGGGCTATTTGGCATTTACCTCTTCAGGCATGCAGTTGTTATATTGTTTTTATTTTTTGTCCTTTGTTTTGACATTTTAGTGGAAAGAACATTGAATTTTGGAACCAAGTAGACCTGGGTTTGAATCCTGGCTTCTTACACATAGTGTATGGTCCTGAACAATTCACTTAATATTTCTGAGTATTAGTATCTTTTTTTATAAAATAGAGATAACACTTTATACCTTGAGATCCAGTAAGATGATTTCTTTCAACTGTAAAAAATTCAAAGTCATGAGGGGCAGATCGAGGTTGAAGGGAAACATGGGAGAGTTTACAAACTTTTTTTTTTTTTTTTTGAGACAGGATCTTGCTCTGCTGCCCAGGCTAGAGTGCAGAGCATCATCGTAGCTCAGTGTAACCTTGAACTTCTGGGCTCAACAGATCTTCCTGCTTTGGCCTCCTGAGTAGCTGGGACTATAGGTGTGTGCCACCATGCTTGGCTAACTTTTTTTTTTTTTGTAGAGACGGGGTCTTGCTCTTGCCCAGTCTGGTCTCGAACTCCTGGCCTCGAGCGATCCTCCCACCTCAGCCTCCCAAAGTGCTGGGATTACGCATGAGCCACTACACCTGGTCCAAAGCTAATTTGTGAATCCAAAAATATGTCCCCCACTGATAATCTCTGAAGAGAGGCCTAAGATCTAGGCACACTTCTCTTCCCACACTCTACACCCCAGAATGCTCCTGAATGGCCAGCCACCTTGGAACACTTAGAACTTTAACTTTGGGATCAGACACAACTAGGTTGGAATCTTGCCCTTGCCCCTTTTGTGTTGACTTGGAAAAGTTATTTAATTTGTGTTATTTAATTTGAGCTTTCATTTCTTCATCTGAAAAATAACCCTAACAAACAGTTGTATTACGATTAAATAATGTATAGAAACAATAAAAAGTAAAAAATTAAAGTCGGAGAAAAAAATGTAGATTTTGGAATCAGACACTACCCAGGTTCTGATCTAGTTCTGCCACTTTGTAGTGGTGTGAGTTTGATCAAGTAGCTTAGCTACACTTGGTGGATGTGAGTTGAAGTGTAAAAAGCACCAGGTTCATAATCTTCATAATCATGCTCAATAAACATTTACACCTTTTCCTTTTCTCCTAACTCCAATGTCAAAGGATGTAAGAAAAGGCTTACAATGCATGAACACCTAGACTGTTTTGTTTGTTTTGTTTTTAACCTGCCATTTTACTCCTGTGGATGTTTTGTCCCCACAGCTTGATTCTTAGAGGCATTTTTTTTGTTTTGTTTTGTTTTTTGGTGCTGTTAAATAACATATAATAAAATGTACAGATCTTAAGTAGTATTCAGTTAATGAGTTTTGATAATTGTATTCACTCATGTAACCACTGCCCCAAACAAAATAGAATATTTCCATCACTCCTGGAGGGGCCCTTATTTCTCTTTCCAATCAATATTTATCCCCCAGTCCTTGAGCAATCACTTTCTGATTTCAATCACTGTGTTTATTTTGCTTCCTGAATTTCATATAAATAGACTTACAGAGCATGTATTTGGAGGTGGCGGGCAGTCTGCTTTCTTTCATTTACCATAATATTTTTGAGATCCATCATGTTTTTGTGGGTAGCAGAATATACCCTGTGTGTGTGTGTGTGTGTGTGTGTGTGTGTGTGTGTGTATGTATATTTATCTCAGGTTGAGTGTTCCATCTCTGAAATGCTTAGGACTAGAAGTATTTCGGATTTCAGATTTTTTTGGATTTTGGAATATTTGCATTATACTTACCCAATTGAGCATCTCTAATCCCCAAATCCAAAATCCTCCAATGAGCATTTCCTTTGCACATCATGTTGGTGCTCAGAAGGTTTCTGTTTTAGAGTATTTCAGATTTCAGAATTTTGAATTAGGGTTGCTCAGCTTATAGTTTTTTTTTTAATTGTTAAATAGTATTGCATTGTATGAATATGTCACAGTCTGTTTATCCATTCTCCTGAACCCCTAGGTTTTAAACAATTTTTAAAAATGTGAGTATCAATTAGGAGTAATTTACTATTGACATACAAATTAGTAAAGGACTGGAAAGCTTTACACGGAATTTGCCACTGGCTTAATCAGAATTTTTAGTATCTAGATATAGTTTTCTTGCCTGCATTCTCTCTTCTTAGCCATAGATTAAAAGGGAGAAAATGAAACTCCTTCTGTCTGTGAGTGTTCCCTATATAATGTATTTCTTTTGGCCCAATGCCTAGAAAGTTGTTTATAGAATTGATGGAAGGATATATAAGCTCACTGTGTTCTGGAAGGTACTTACCTTGACAGTCAAAAAATTTATGGGGAATATGCTGTATTCTCCCTGAAAAAAATTGCCGAATCTTGGCTCCAAATCATCCTCCCCTGTATCATCCTGTTTCCTCACTCTCTGTCCTTGCCCCCCTACATCTGACAGTCCCCTCTGTGCAGCTTTGAGCCACTGAATGTCCTCAGGAGACATTCTGCCTTTGAAATTTTGCTGTTTGCCTGATTGAAATGTACACTGTGCACAAATAGGTTGCAGGGAAGCACACATCTAGGCCCTCCTGGGAGCTTAATGTCTTTGCTTTGTTCTAGTCACAGTTACATATGAAATAGTTCCTTTCTTCTCTCACAAAAACCCTCCCAAAGCCTTTAATTTCCTCTGTATACCAAATAAACTATCAAGAGTGGAAATTACTTCTCTGCCTTTTAACATTCTACTGGCTTTATTTTCACTCTTAAGGCTTTCTTTAGTTAGTGAATTGTCTTTCAACTGCAACTTTTCTTTTGGCCCAGAAAAATTTGTTTCTAGGAATCCTTATGCCCCAAGAGTAAGAAGAGCCCTTTTGTGGGCAGGTGCAGTGGCTCATGCCTGTAATCCTGGCACTCTGGGAGGCCGAGGCAAGAGGATTGCCTGAGCTCAGGAGTACAAGACCAACCTGAGCAAGAGCAAGACCCCATTTCTACAAAAAATAGAAAAGTTAGTCGGCGTCAGCCTGTAGTCCCAGCTACTCAGGAAGCTGAGGCAGGAGGTTGGAGTGAGCTATCATGATGCCGCTGCAGTCTACCAGGGGTGAGAGAGCAAGACTCTGTCTCAAAAAAAAAAAAAAAAAA
>CAUYSK010126078.1:0-19051 GCA_963575035.1 Avahi laniger | reverse complement strand
CGCTTTGTTGCCCGGGCTAGAGTGCCGTGGCATCAGCCTAGCTCACAGCAACCTCAAACTCCCAGGCTCAAGCAATCCTTCTGCCTCAGCCTCCAGAGTAGCTGGTACTACAGGCACATGCCACCATGCCCTGCTAATTTTATATATATGTACTTTTAGTTGTCCAGATCATTTCTTTCTATTTTTTAGTAGAGACGGGGTCTCGCTCTTGCTCAGGCTGGTCTCGAACTCCTAACCTTGAGGGATCCACCCGCCTCGGCCTCCCAGAGTGCTAGGATTACAGGCGTGAGTCACCATGCCCGGCCAATATTTTTAGTTTTTTGAGTAACTACCATGTGCATTCCACAGTGGCTGTGCCATTTTGCATCGTCACCAACAGTGCACAAGGGTTCTGATTACTCCACGTCTTCTCCAGCTTTTTTTTTGAGACAGGGCCTCACTCTGTTGCCTGGCTGGAGTGCAGTGGCATCACGATAGCTCACTGTAACCTTCAATTCCTGGGCTCAAATGATCCTCCTGCCTCAGCCTTCCGAGTAGCTGGGGCTACAGGTGCTCACCACCATGTCCGGCTGATTTTTCTAATTTTGGAGAGGTGGGGTCTCACTTTCGCTCAGGCTGGTCTCGAACTCCTGACGTTAAGTGATCCTCCCGCCTCGGCCTTCCAGAGTGCTAGGATTACCGGGGTGAGCTGCTGCGCCCAACCTACTTTTCTGTTTTTATGATAGTAGACATTCCAATGGGTGTGAAATAGAATCTCACGGGAGTTTTAATTTGCAATTCTTTAATTGAGGATGTTGAACATCTTTTCATGTGCTTATTAGACATTTGGCTATCTTGTTCGGAGAAATGTCTATTCAAATCCTTTGCTAATTTTTAACCCCTTTAGTGAGGTTTTTTTTTTCCCATACATTTAAAATATACCTGGATTGTTCTGTCACATTCTGCATTCCGTGTTTGCATTTCCCCGCATCATAATTTTGTTTTAATTTGATAGTTCAATCTTCGTACTTTAGTGCTCTATGGGCTTTGACAGGTAGGATACATAATGTTGCGTATCCACCATTACAGCGGCACACAGGGCAGTTCCCTGCCCGGTAAAGTTCCCTGGGCTTCACCTAGAACCTCTCTCCACCACTACTCCTCGGAAAACACTGATCTCTTTATCACCTCTGCAGCTTTTCCTTTTTCCAAAATGACATATAAGTGGAATCATCCATGAACAGTCATAGGACAGCTACTCTCACTTAGCAACCTGAGCGTAAGATGCATGTCTTTGCATACTGTAACAGTTCATTCCTTTTTATTGCTAAATAGTATTTTACAGTAAGGCTGCACCAGATTTTGTTTATTCCCTCACCAACTTAGGTTATCTTGGTTGTTTCAGTTTGGGGTAATTATAAAGTTGCTATAAACATTCATGTGCGTGGCGTTATGTGAACATAAGTTTTCAAATCAGTTGGTAAATACCTAGGAGTGTGATTGATTGTTGGATTGTATGGTAAGGCTATGTTTAGCTTCGTAAAAAGCTGCCAAACTGTTTGCTAAAATGAGTGTACCTTTTTGCATTCCTACCAACAATGAATGAAAATCCCTGTTGCTCTGAATTCTTACTAGCAATTGGTATTATTGGGGGTTTTTTGGATTTTAATCATGCTAATAGGTGTCTTTTGTTATTGCTTTAATTTTCATTTTCCTAATGACAAATAATTTTAAACACTGTTTCTTATCTTACGTGCCATCTGAAAACCTTCTTTGTGAGGTGCTACTCAGATTTTTGCCCATTTTTCAATTGGGTTTTTGTTCTGAATTTTATTAAAATATCATTAAGTTTTATTATTAAGGTTTGAAAATTCTTTGTATATCTTAAAAATCAGACTTTTATCAAATATATGTTTTGCACGTATCTTTTCTAGGTCTGTGGCTGGCCTTCTGATTCTCTAAACAGTGTCTTTCCCTAAGCTAAAGCTTTGAATTTTAAGAAAATTCAGCTTACCAGTTTTTCTTTACTGTATCTTGATGTTGGTGTTATACATAAAAACTCATAATCAAATTCAATCTCACACATACATTCTCCTATGTTTTCTTCTAGTTTTACAGTCTTACATTCACATTAGTTCTATGATCTCTTTTGAGTTAATTTTTGTGTAAGATGTAAGGTTTGCGTCTAGCTTCCACTTTTTTAATCACTCAAACATTCAAATGTTTCAGTGCCATTTGCTAAAAAGACTAGCCGTTCTGAAGCAAAATGCCTTCGCACTTTTGTCAAAAATCACTACTGTGTTTATGTGGATGTATTTCTGGGCTGCCCTTTGTGTTTACATTTCCTGTGTGTCTGTTTCTTCAGAGATACCTGTCTGTGCTGGTTACTACAGCATTGCAATGTGTTGAAGTTGGCTCGTGCTGGTGAACACGCTCTTCTTCAGTGTGGCGTCGGCTGTTACACCTGCTTTGCAGATCAGTCTGTAGATCTCTGTAAAATAGCTCGCTGGGATTTTCATCAGGATTTCACAGACTCTCTAATTTAATTTGGAAGGTATTGCCATCTTCATAATATTGCATCTTCCAATCCATGAGCATAGACCGTCTCTCTACTTATTCTTCAATTTCTTGCATTAGAGATTTGTGGTTTGTATTTACTGATCCTGAACATATTTTGTCATTTTTATACCCAAGTATTTCATTTTTGGATGCTATTGCAAATGGTATTTATTCTTAAATTGCAAATTCAAATTGTTCATTCCTGATATACAAAAATGCAATTGACTTCTGGTTATTGGCAAGTACTAATGGTGAGGCAGGGCATCTTGGCCTTATTCCTGATCTGAGGGGCAAGTTTCCAGTCCCTCACCATTAAGTATGATGTTAACTGTAGGTTTTTGTAGATGTTCTTTATCAAGTTCCCTTTGTTCTTAATTTGCTGAGCTTTTTTTAAAAATAATAAATGGGTTAAACTTTCTCAAATTCATTTTATCCATCCGTTGAAAAGATCACGTTACAGAGAATGTGCCTTGTGGATATGTAGGAGAAATGTCAGGGAGAAACAGAAGCCTGAGATCCCAGATGTTCCCAGCCCTGGGATCCAGACGGGCTCGGCTGGGAGGAGCCTTTTCCCGCCTCTGGTGTTTCATCCAACAGTGCTTGCCAACCAGACGATAGAGCAAATGTTCAGATTTTTAGTGATTGAATTTATGTTGTATTTAGAAAAGTTAATAGTAGAGTAAAATGTTTTCAAGGATAATCATTTTTGCCTTTTATTTTTTCATTCTTACATAATTGTTATTTCATTATCATTTCTTTGTGATATTTCTTTTTGTCTGTATTATAGCATCAAAGCCTGGTAAGCAAAATGCAGAAGAATCCATGCAAGAGCCGTGCTTTACTCTGTATAAACACATATGCCCTGTCAGAGAAGAGACTCCAGTCTCTTGTCAAAGGGGCCACTTTTAGTCCAGCGAAAATGCAGCCATCTCTGACAGCTGAGTCAACCTGGAAGAGTCTTGTGGATGAAGAAGTATCTTCATATAGAGACTTATTGGGATCATAAATAATTGCATTGAACACTCACTGGATTTAGGATTAAATCATGATGAGAAGCTTTTAACAACCATTGCACAATAAGAGTAATTGTTTTCCCAAAACACCCTATTTTTTATCTTTCCTGCTCTACTATCTATCCTCTCTTCCCTACACACACATTTTCTTTTCTTTTTTATTCTTTACTCTAATATGAATTAGACTATGGACTGCTGGTGCTCTTCCTTCATCTCATCCAACGACAGAGCATCAGGCTCAGCCTTGTGAACACACTCACTGTGCGATGTCAGTGTTCTGCTATGGACAGCAACGTTGCCTGCTTTTGTTTTGTTGGAGAAAATAACCCCTGTGTTTGCAGATGAATCTCCACCTGGGTCTGTGGATATATATGACCGTACGGCAGTTTGGCTGTGTTGTTGACCCTAAGAAGCACTGCATACTGATCACTCATCACATTCCTAAAAGATTCTAGGAAGAAAATGACCCCCCAAAACATTGTTAAATATCAAAACTCTGCATCACTTATCTAGCACGTCTTAAACACATGCATCACTACAATTGGTTTGTGCCAGCCAGTGGAGCTGCTACTTACAAGGGGGTTGTAAAAGTAATCTAGTGACACCCAGGCCAGCAGAATCTTGTTATGTATTAGAAAATAAACCCATAGTTTGATTAGCCAAAGTACACAGAGGGCCAAAGAAGTAATGTATTAGCTGTTCTCACTTAAAATGAAAGCTTCATTTTACTTAAGTTTGGAAGAGCTCGTGTCTTCCAATGACATCCGTATAGGAGGCCCCCTAAGCATCACAGTCTTGTGCCTCCTGTGTGGGTCCATACACAGAACACAGTGACGTGACAAGAGAAATGTGCATTCGTTAGAACACGGAATCATCTTCCTGTCTCAGTTTTCCCTTGGAGGCCCTGGCTTCGGGCAGCGGTGACTTCATCACCACCAGGGGTGATGGTGCAGAGGCCAATGGAAACGTTGGCAGTGATGTCACAGAGGGTGTTGGCCAGGAGCCAAGATATAATCATAAATAAACCTTGAAGATCCCATCTGTCATGGGTCTCATTGTGTCTGCCCACAAGTTATCCATGTCCTAATACCCACCACCTGTGCATGTGACCTTGTTTGGACGCAGAGTCTTTGCAGGTGTAACTAGTTAAGATAAAGTCATCAGGGTGGGCCCTAATCCAATATGACCGAGTCCTTATATAAAGGGGAAATTTGACACAGATACACACACACAGGGATAATGCATGTGAACGTGAGGGCAGAAATTGGGGTGAAGTGTCTCTAAGCTGAGGAATGTCAGAGATTGCCACCAAACCACCAGGAACTGGGGGGAAGCATGGAACAGACACCTCCTCAGCACCGTCAGAGGACACGGAGCCCTGCTTACACTTTGGTTCCTGACTTCCAGTCTCCAGACCCGGGGGCCACTCATTCCTGTTGTTTAAACCATATGGTTTGCAGTACGTTGGTGCAGCAGTCCTGGGAAACTAACACACCAGCCCGGCCTGAGATCGCCTGACTTCCATGCAGGGGTGGAAAATGCTCTCTAAAATATGTTCAGAAAACGGATACGAATCATTAACCGAGCTCGCTCGGTCTAGATTTAAAACTTATTTGATTTAGAGGACAGAATATATTTTATTTGTCTTTGAATATCAGGTTCCCAGCATTTATGTATGAACGACAAGGGGCTTCCATCCAGAGTGTCTAAATAACTCTGACAAGTCGACAGTGTAATATAGCGCTTGATCTTATTTTGTATGACATGAAAGACATGCATCTCCTTTGTGTTATAAAGCAGACATATACACACCCAGCAAGCTATTGACAAAATGTATGACAAGATACTCAGCATCATTATTCATTAGGGAAGGTAAACTGAAGACACAACCAGGTAGCACTGTGGTCACCAGAATTCCTTCAATTAAGAAGACTCACAACACGAAATGTTTGCAAGACTGTATAATTTGTTCAACCACTTTGGGAAAATGACCAGCATTTTTCTTAGAAAAATAAACATACACTTATACTATGACCCAGAAATTCCACGCCCAGATATTTCCGCAAAGGAAATGAAGCATGTATTCACAAAACTATTTGCATACGGATGTTCGAAGCAGCTTTAGTCACACTAGCCATAGCCTGAAAGTAGCGAAGGTGTCACTCAGTAGGAGCGTGGAGGGACACTCTGGAGTATTCCTACGATGGAAGCTACTCAGAAACCGGAGAGAATGAGGGTGGGTACACAGAAACCATCCGCCGAGCAAAAGGAACCAGACGTAAGAGTATGTGCTGCGTGATTTCACTCACATAAAGCGCTTGGACAGGCAAAACTAGTTGTTATGAAACACGCCAGACGAACGGGGGAATTGGGCTGTAGCCTGACTCAAAGGCTCCCACGACACTGTCTCGGGGCACGGTGCTGTTCTACATCTTGAGGTTTGGTTACATGAGTATGTGCATCTGTCAACATTTACTGAAGGTACATTTAAATTTTGTCCATTTTGCATTATGTAAACTGTATTTAAAACAAGTCAACATAAAATATTTAATTGTAGTTAATGATACAGATTCTGAAATGTTTAGGGGCAGCGTGTACAGAAATGTGCAACATACTTGGAAGTGCATCGAAAATAAGGTGGATTAACAGCTCACACAGGGATAGAAAAGTGACAAGGTGAATGAAGCATACGTCAATTGTAGAATTCAGGGGTGTGTATGTAAGTTTTCACTGTATCATTCTTCCAACTTCTCTGAGTGATGGAAGATTTTTATAATAAAATATTAGAAAAAGCAATTCCAATTTAGAGATATTAATGCACCCTTCAAAATTGCTTCCTGATACTAAATCCCATTACAAGTGAAAAAGATCACGGTAGCCCATTGAGGCCAAGTAGATGTAAGCAGATGCCTCCAGGTGTGGCCTCTGAGATCACCTCTTCAAAAGGACGGTCTCACCTGCCCTGTTTCTTGAGTCCATTGTGCATTTCCTTTCTTGATTCATTTTTCCCTTATTTTATTTATTGGAATAAAGATACGACATCATGAGATGCCGTAGAGTCTGGCAGTCATGTGGAGAAAGTTGCACTTGAAGGGCGGACGAGCAGGAAGACTGAGGGAGTCTGGTCTTAGGGAGCACCACCGAGGCCTTTCCTTGGACCGTGACTGCTCATCTCCCTTCTTCTTCCTGTGTGATATACACACGGGTCTTACTGTCCTAGGCAGAGCTGCATTTACCGAGAGGTGGAGAGTGAAAATAATGCATGTACCTCTGGAACTGGCAAAGGGGAGGAGGCAGGTAGTGGAAACTGAGGATGCAGCCGCTGCAGCCCAGAACCTTGAGGCCATTCTTGACCAGTGAAAACATTTGGGAAACTGTAGCCTATTGCACTCTGGGCACACAAACCAAGCACCAGCAGTGCTGTAGAATGGAGATAAATGGTAGGAAAAACCCAGAGTGTGTGGCTATGTTGGCTGCTTTGTGCCACCTTCAGTAAAATCCTCCTGGTCTGCGGTCCCCAACCCCCAGGCTGCAGCCCAGTACCGGTCCATGGCCTGTTAGGAAAACAGACCATGCATCACTGCCTGGGCTCCCCCCGTCCCCACCCCGTATGTGGAACAACTGGCTTCCATGAAACTGGTCCCTGGTGCCAAAAAGGTCGGGGACCGCTGCTCCCAGTGAAGAGTAAACGTGGTGTGGTACCACTTGTCTCCAAACAGAGATGCGGTCAGGGAGGACATCTCTAAAAGAGGTATTCTCCGCCTGCAGTCCACAATCTGAGTGGACAAATTGATTTTCTGTTTGGAGGTTTTGTTTTCTTAATAAATTTTACTGTGTATATTTGAGGTTTACAACCTGATGTTAGGATAGAGTGTTTTCTCTTTCTCTGATTGGACACATTTTTGATTGGGATTAGAGACATCGTAGTCACAGGTAAGGTGTCACCGTAAGGCAGTGAGTCCTCTCCTGGTGGGCGTTATGGATGGGAGAGGTGGAGGCAGGGACCAGCACACAGTCTTGCAGGAGGATGAACCCCGTGGAGTGGCCGGAACATGTCTCTGATGTGAGCACGGCCACCCAAAGTCCAGTCTTGCCGAGCAGGTAAATCACTTCCCTCTCCTAGAAGAGCAGTTACGGTGTTGAGAATGTCACATATTTTCTCCCTAGGACCCCTGAGGAAACAAGAGCTTCTATTTCTGGCAGGAATTTGAGCTGACACAATTTTTCTACTTCACGTGTATCCGGGATCTGACCATGCCTGCACGGTGAGAGGACTGAAACTTACCTTATGATCAAAGAAAACAAGCGCCGTCCAGATTGGACCAAAAGATGTAATACTGTCTTAGCCAAGTGCATTTTAAAAATTAAATCCATTAAACATATTTTTAATATAAAACAGTTAAAAATGAGCATCCTACTTTCAGAAAAAAAAATAATGGTTTTATTGATCTATTATATCTCATTCTCATTAGAGACAATAAAGCGTGCCTTTTCCAAGCAAATTTTTTCTTTTGCCCATGTTGTCAGAAGTGTATGTTCAGACTGGACAGAGCCCAACTAACCATTGCAGCCACCACACCCCTCCCCACTGGACAAAACCCAAAAACCGCCACAGAATGTTGTCTCATTTTGCCTTGTCTAAGTTTGTTATGGTCTCACTGTCTCAGTAGAGCCTCCATTTTCTTTGGAGCAATAAAACATTATGTGGGTGTGAGCTAGCCAGTTCCAGCCTTCTTTCACTTCGCTTTTCTTTTTTAGGGCTAACAAGTAGAGTCAAAGCTCTACAGAAGGATGTTGTTTTATTTCACTTACGTCTAGGAATTGAGCCTAATTCTCCCTCAGCCAACAGTGTATTAAGTGGCTCACAATAAAACAAAGGGTCAATAAGGGAGACTCGCCACCTTGAAAAGAAACAACACTGTCATTTCCTCAGAAGACTTCTCTTACGAAAGAGGAAATAAGAGCTTAATTGGCTTCCAAACTAACAACAGCTGAAAGCCCTGGAGCCTGAGCGCAATTAGACCTCAAACCCAATTAGCCTCCCCATCGCTGCCGCACTCGGAGGCAACAGGTGCCCCGGATTCCTCCCAGGTCCACTTCCTTGTGAATGTCCCCAGGGCGCCTGTGGAGGGGAGAAGGGGATCAGATTGCCCTGGCAGCTCTCGTCCTGCAGCGTGGATATTTTGGAAACCAATCATGCTGGTCTCCCCGGGACAGCGCCTTGGCCATCAACATCAGTCTCCTCCGGTCTCCGGCAGGACGTCTTCACAGATACCACAGTCCGCAGCACGTGTGTTAACTTAGGACATGGTCACGGTATAAAACTAACATTTTGATTCCTGTCCTAGATAGATCTTGGCAGAGATTATAATTCACCGCAGCTGCTGCTGATGGTCGTTAAGAAAAAATATTATGCAGGGGAAGTTCATGTGCAAGGCAGCAGAGGTTGTGATAAACCGTGTCTGGGTTTTATTTTAGGCAACAATCAGGACTGGGACCCTGATCAGAATCATAGTGGGGATAAAAGCCTGTATGAGGGTGAATGTGCACCTCTGAAGTAGGTTGAACTCAACCGATGCAACGGACAACTTCCAGCAGAGATAATCAAGACTCGTTTATGGTTCTAAAATTGTATATTTGTGGGTATCTTTAGAATAAAATAGGGCAGGTGTAAAATGAGAATACTATTAGCTGTCTTGGGGGTTGTTGTAAGATTTAGTTGAATTAATATATCAAAAGTTTCTAGTACAAAACCTGGCAGAAAGTAAGGGCTCAATAAATGCTGACTCTTCTCCCTTCAGAAGGACGACACCTGGTAAGTGTCATTTCACAGGGACAGAGCAGAGCCACACTGATTTATGGGAGCAGCCCTGGCGGCTGGTTCAGACAGAAGAGAGGGGCACGGAAAAATTAATTGTTCTGAGTTACAGTCCCCAGTGACGAGTAAGATGCTGGCAACACAGAGTCCTTTTCTTCGTTTCGTGTGTGGGACTTCGATGCCCACTGTGTGACTTACACCCAAATTCTTACTTGGAACATGGGAATGAGCTGCACCTTTGTCTGGGATGAGTATGCAACACATGACTGTACCAGCTCAGTGGTAATTTGCATAACTCCTCCTCCTCATTTCTCCCATCTCCCTCATGCTGACGTAGAATCTGACCCCAACCACGGCTCCTGCACTCGTCGTGGGTAGGTAGAGACCACCAGGCTCTTACTAGTCCTTGTTTTCATATTGTGTACAAGATATTAACATTAACTGAGGGGTCAGTGTTGCTGGATAGTCCGTTACCCGTGTCCTCGTTGGCATTTACTATACGCAGGGTCTTCTTCATTAACACGAGTTGGCTCCGAATGCACGTGGGTAGGTCTGGTGTGGAGCCTGCCAACCGCAGGTGCCTGTGTGATGGCCCAACCAGCTTCAGGGGGAAAAGTGATGTCTCCTCCGTCCTCTTTGTGAAGCTCAATACTCCTTCCTAAAGGCTTCCAGCTCCTGTATTTAGGGGACTATTTTAACAATTCCCCTTTAAAAGGGGGAGCAGAGTAGAACAAAAGCCTTGTACGTACGAGTGGGTAGCAATGGGGAGTGTAGGGCCAGGCAGAGTAAGAGACCTTCCTTCAGCTGGTAACCACAGAGTCTGAGTAACCGTGTAGGTGTTAATCTCCCCCCTGAGATGCTAATCTCAGGGTAGGGACAGCGGACAGGGGCTTGATGCTGACGGATAAGGATACACATATTGTTCTCCTCATTTTGAAGTAGTCAAGGCGAAGCCTGTGCCTTCCGTTTGACTCGACTTTTCTCTCGTCAGTACAAGGGTAATCAGGGTTTCACACAGGTTGTTGCAAATGCAAATCACGGAGTCTACCAGCAAATAAGCCCTCTCTTTCCTTTTACATATGATTATCCCAAGGTCTAGAGCAGACGGACGACAGGTACGGCATCCCTCCGCTATATATCGGCACTCTGCTAAGAGATCGGGAGCTAGCCCCAGATGTAAGTCAACCGTACCACTAAGCGCATGCTTGATTTAGCTAACATTTCTTTCCAGAAAGTAACAGTGTGTTGATTTCCTTGTGCATGTTACACGAGTGAGCTCCTCACGTCTGAGAGACTGGCACTTGGAGTAGCAGTGGCCCAGAGGATTTAAATACCTACCAGTAAATCATCTGAGAATTAATGCCAAAATTACTGGTAGAACCCATGTGTCCTGGTGCTCAATTCTTTGTTTCTTACAATCTAGTATACTGCCTTTCAATGATGTAATAGATTTATAATGCCCAAAGAAGCAATCATAAAAAATCCTTTCTTTATATAATTTGGAAAACTTTTAGAGTTTTAAAACAATATTTACATATTTCTACATTCACCTTCTAAGACACATTGAAGTTGTTTCTAACAAGACTAAACAACCAATGAGTAGGTGACAAAAGTCAAGTAATTAGGGCCGGAGGAGGAATGTGTAATGCAAGCTTAGGCTACAGAGGGTGATAACTTCCCCCTTTTCTATTTATACTATTAATAGAGCACAAATCATATTCGAGTGCATTTCATAGGACAGAAGACTAAATATGATAATTTCTGTAAACTGCTTAAAGCAATGCCTGGAACATGGTCAAATGTCCATAAATATTGCCTATTAATAGTATCACTACTAATATTTATGGCTAAAATTTAGCTAAAATTTACATAGCACCTAGTACATGTTAAACAACTATTCTAAATGCCTTGGGTAAATTAGTTAATTTCCTCCTTTCCACAGCCCTAGTAGCTGCTACTATTGTCTTCATTTTACAAATGAGAACACAAAGAAAAAAAAAAGTTAAGTAATCTCACAATGTCCCATAGTCAGTGGTGGAGAGAGAGAAGAAATCAGGCAGGCTGCCTTCTGAGTGTAGGTTCTTAACCACCCTTCCATGTTAATTCAATGACAAAGAAAGGAAACTCAAAAAGATGCACACTTCTCATTATTGCATTAAAACCAAAAATGCCAAGCTTTTAGAAATACAAGTTTTTACCTTATCTTGGGCTCCAGGAAGAAAATAAGCAATGACGAGACAAAATTACCCAGACAAATTTGCAAAGTCATGCAGGTTTTCACTATAAACCTTCCACTTATGTCACTTCTTGATGCCAGTGAAGGCATGCTTTTGAATCTTGGGTCTATGAAAGCAATTCTGTAGAATATATTAGTTATGTAGCTTCCCTGTCACCTGCAAGGTGTTTGGTAATCACAGAGGACTAGGATATGTGCTGACTTGTTGATGGTAAAATCGAAGACTATGATGTTTAACCCGACTTGCACATTTAGTCCTATCTAGGAGCCTGTGATGGAGAGACGTCTGTTTGCTCTTTCCTCTGCGTACGTATTTCTCACTTCCTGGACAATCCCACCAGTCGCTTGGTTCTAAACAGCTATGTGCTAACCACTCCCAACTAATTCCATTCTCGAATATTCAGCTGCTGATTCAACATCTTTACTTGGATGTTGAACAGACTTTCCGAGCTCAGCAGGGTCTAAACGAGACTCCGATCTCTTTCTGCTAACTGGTTCCCATCTCAACTGATGCAGCTCCATCCTTTTAGTTCTTCAGGGCGTGAATCTTCGAGTTATGCTCAACTCTTCTTTTTCTTTCACGTCTCTAATCTATCAGCTCCTCCTCTTGGGTCTATTTCAAAATATATCTCTGGCCATTTCTCATTTTTTTCCCTATTTCTCCATATTTGCCCATGGTATTTGAAACCCATGGCATTGGAAACCACCATGTTTTCTCAACCGGATTGCTGTAATAGCGCAGGGCATTCTTAGTCCCGCTGCTACTGTGATCTTCTTTATACATGAAATGAAATTATGTCATCTCTCAGCTCGAAGCTATGCAATGAATTCCATTTTACTCAGGGGAAAAATCAAATTGATTAGGAAGGTCAGATGGCACCGTGTGACTTTTCTCTGTCCCCTTTCTCTGGCCCTGGCCTATTTCTCTCCACTTCCCTCATCCAGCGCCAACCTCCTGGCCCTCATCTTGGTCCTTGGATAGCAGGCATGGCTCCCTTTCCGTGTCTGGGTATTTGCCCTTAGTTTTTGTTTTTGTTTTTTCTTTTTCCCTCACTCTCTCTTCCTGGAAGGCTCTTTCCTGCAATAATCTTCTTGGCCAATTTTCTCACTTCCTGTAAGACTTCACACAAATCTCACTTTCGTAACGAGGCTTCTCCTGAGCCCCGTGTTTAACCCGCATCAGTCTCCACCCTGCCTGCTTTGCTCCACCCTGGCTGAGACTCCTGGTTTCCTTCGCCCCTCACCTTTCTTTATTTACGTGTATTTATCAAACTCCGCCGTATTGTGTGACTGTATTGCGTGTTCCATTTATTGGTTGTCAACTCTGGAGACATAGTTAGTTCTGTTCGAATGGGTCACAGTTCCGTGATTAGTGGTTGTGGTTACTCTGTCGTCAGCTGTTTGGGTGCAGAGCGGCCTCCGGGCACTCCTGCCACCTGTGGCACCCACACGTCCAACTTCATTACATGAAACCGCGGGGCCAGAAGTCACTGGGACACAGATGTGTTGTGCTGCGCCAGGAAGAGGAAGTCTGTGGGTAGTGAGGAAAAACAGGTTTGAAATATTCAGCTGGAAGCTCCACTATGTAGCATTTGTGGGTACAGTAATACCCACATAAGAGCACTTACTCTGTTTATATCCTCAAGTCTAAAACTTATATTTGAAAACCTTATGAAATTAGCTTTTTGTTTAGCAGGTGGAGAAACTGAAGCACAGAGAAGTTAAGTAACTTACTTAGGGTCTCATGGTCAGTGAAGAGGCTGGGGCTCGAACACCTGTGCTTGTAATCCTGACCTCTGAGCAGACTTCTGTAGTTCCTCCTGCAATCCAAAAGGATGTGCACTATCTAAGGGCTGGGCGTCAATGCACTTAGGAGGAGAAATCAGTCTCTGGTTAATTCCACCGCACTGACCTGTATACTCTGAGCTTCTCCAACCTTCTTCCTTCTCAGCAAGTATTGTTATTTTTGACCATCCTTATTAATTGGAGAGCTGAGAGAGCTTCCAGGTTTACTGAAGCTCCCTGCGTGAAGTCTGCTTAACAAGGCACCCCACGGCTTTCCCTCTCCTGCTGAGACGCCCCTGCTCAGCTGGACGCAGGTGGAGCACGGAAGATGTCCTGCTCTGTGGCAGGGTTGTGTGTTTAAATCCTCCCTGATGAGGATGCGGTCACACGTCCCAGGTGCGGCTGGCCAGAGTGATGCTTTATTGGGTGCAATATTTCTACACCATCCTGGGAAGTAAGAATAGAAATCTCATTATTTATAGAAGTTCTGTTCTTTTACATACTGAAGATTTAGCCCACAGTGTTGTATTTCAGTGTTAAAAATTGTCAAGAAGAACTTATCAACCTTTCATTACAGGATAAAAAAAAAAAAAACGAAACACTGGAAAATGTCTGTCCTCACTGAGGATTGATTTGTTGTGTAGTTAAAGTCAATCTGAATTTAGGGAGAAATGTGAAATTGCCCAAACACACAAGCACACGCATACCCACATCCTGCCATCAGCACACACGGAATCTTCCTCGGATGTTCCCATATGTCCCAAAATATGTGCCTTCCTTATTTCCTTATGACAGGTTAATAGATGTGACAGGTTCGATTAATTATGACTTAAAACTTTCCACGATTTCAAGTTCCCAGTTTTTTTTTTTATTCCACAGGAAGAAAAAAAAGCAACTTCCAAGTACAATACTTCTAACAATATGACTGATTTTTATTGAAAAAAAAAAACAACTGTGAAAACATGACATGTCAGATTCAACTTCCTTCCACCAACATATCACAATCTGTTTTGATGGAAAAGGATATATTTTAATTATTTGTTTTTAATCTGACTCCAGACTTGACATATGGCACCTCATTAAGTTCTCTCTACATATTCTGGTAAAAACAAAAACAAGCTGTAAAAAGTTATTCAACTTCTGGCATAAAAGTTATTTTTAAGAACTTCTATTACTTGATTTTGATGATTCCCAAAAAAATACCCTTCTAAAGATTGGAGTGACATTCATTTTGAAAGGTTTGCCGGGAATCAATCATGGTAGACATTAGCTGTTGGCAAAATGTGTTTCTCTAGTGGGGAGGGGTGTGCACAGAGACAGACGGTAATTGGTCCTTCCAGAAGCTTGTGTCTCCCTGAATTGAGAGGAAAAGCATATACTATCTTGGATTTTCAAACTGTGTGTAAAACCCTCTGTGCCCCAATTCAGCCTCAGAAAAGGAAGATAACAGACCACTTGCTTATTTTTTTGCTTTGTGCTATATGCTTTATTAATGTCCTCTTTGATTTAGCACAAAGAAGCTTTTCTGAAAAAAAAAATACATATATATCTTCTGTTACCTGGAGGCCAATTTAATGAACTATCAATTAGCCAGAACTCATTTTTCTTCAATTCTACATCTAAAACATTTTCTTAAAACCCTGTCATTCAGGATTTCTAAAAAAATATTTAAAAAATCCCTTCAAACAAAATAACAACATTCAAAGGACATGCTGATATTAAAACAGTTTCAATCTAGTAATTTAGATTCTAATTATCTATGTACTTGGAAATGATCAATGATATTCAGAGATATTTTTTCACTTATTTACCATTCACACAATAAATCCAGACTTCATATACCATATGCATTTTTTACTGATCTAAAGAACTGTAAAAACTAGGAAGACAAGACACAATCCCTGCTCTAAAGCAGTTCGTAGTGTTAAAGAGAAGAATTTTGATGACCCCAAAGAAATCGAGATATAGTAGTCAGAATCCTCTACACCAAAGATTGGATGTGAGATCATTCAGGGATCGAGGCTTTGATGACATGTTGGTTGGATTTTCCAGCTCGTAACTCGAACTGAGACAAGGTCCTATTCCCTGTCCGGTGCTCTCCTGCAGGCAGGAGCTTCTCCCCTGGGGTCTCTTGCTGGGTTCGAGCCTCCACTAATGCACCTCCTCAATGATCTGATGAAGCATTAACCGTATTTTATAAAGATGCTCGAGACATAATTGGCAATGCCAACTATGTCCTAGAACGTGATTGTAGGAAGCAAAGACACGCTGATGAAACAGGCAAGTCCTGACCATCCTAAATCTCATATTCTAGAGGGAAGTGTAGTGAGATCTGTAATTGTTTTGTTTTCTCTAATATTTCAGTGTGTGTGCTTATGTGTCAGTGTGTGGGAGTATGTGCTTTCCCGTTGGGTTAGCTTAATCTATATTCTAGTTATTCATAGCCAGTGTTGGCGGTCAGCTGGCATTTACCCTGAATGTCCAAATTTGAGAGAAGGCTGTCGTAAGTGCTTTCTACTATATATGTCTTACATCAACACCAGGGGCTTTACTACTTAGTATTATGCATGTTAGATTTTCATCAGTGAACATAGTGTCTTTTTAATAAGCAAGCTGGTGTTAGAAATGAGCTCTAATAGGAAAAATGATTCCATTATGTGGATTAGCAGAAATAATTTAGTGGATTTTATAAAATAATAGGATATAAACATGTAATGAGCCCAGTAGCCTATAACCTTGGAGCTGACACCACTGCCTCTACTTAGCCAAAACCAAGTAAACATCTTATATTTATATCTTAAGATTTTTATATAGATTAACTGAAGTTTAAAGTTGGAGGGTAGGATGCAAAGATACAAGAACATACGAGTGGAGAAACAAGCAGAGGAGTGGAATCCAGGTAGAATAAGAAAGATGCCGAATATGTTAGAAGACCTTAAAATCAAATGTGAGAGGCAATAAACCTTCTTTTTGAATTCAGGGGCAATGAGAAGCATGTACGGTCTGTGTTGAGGAAGTAGATAAGCAAGTTTTCAGCAAAGCAGAACACTGATTGTCAAAAGTTGTATATTTAAGTGAAATGCATTTCTCCCTGAAGAAATTAATCCCTCCCATTCTCAGAAGACAAACAGAGAGTATACTCTCAGGGCAGCTAAAGCTAAAATCATATTGGGACATCAAAGAATGCTAATGACATTGCCAGGATGACTTTCTCAGCCTCGGGAACATGTTCACTATAACGAGAGCGGTGCACTGGGACTCTGCCCCGGGAACTGTAAGCGTGACTGGACGGCCCAGGACACACATGTGGGCGGCTGATGCGAGCCTGGGATAGCAACCTCCTTTGAGAGCTACCCCAAATGTGCAGTGTACCCAGGCCGCAGAGGTGCTCTCTGTACATCGCTACAGCTGGAACCAGAATACCATCAGCAGGAAAAGATCTGTTCTGTGCAATGCACTGCCGCTTCTCAGGTCTCTCAGCTGGAGCTTGAGCCAAAAGAAGGCAGGTAAAGTCCCTTGAAAGATATCGGGGCACATCCGTGCCCTAGAGGATCTGGTCCAATTATAACAAAAGGAGGCAAGAATGGCTTCTGCACATGCTCATGTAATAACTAAAGTGAAACAATAGCAGTTCCTTTCAGAAATGTTCTCAATCAGAATTCTTTGCTTTTCCTCCTGGATCAGTAAGCTTTGACTAAAGAAGAATTTATTTTTAATATGGTATTTTTCTAAAATGAAATAATACCAAGGACAGAAACGAACATCCCAGTATCAGCATGAAGGTGAGAGACTCTGATGCTTACCAATGTCACCACAAGTGGAGCTGTCTGTCTACCTTCAAAGACATTTTTCACAAAAGGAGATCCCAGTTTGAGTGTCCATGGCGACCAAACGGTAAGATGAAGAGCAGGTTGCAAATTCTTACCTTTATATTAAAAGAAGCTGAATTATTTAGCTTTGGCAAACAAGATGATACTTGGCTATAAATCATATATTTATAATGCTTTTTTTTAAAGAAATGAAATTCTTAAAGTAAGAAATCCATGACAGACAATTTGAAATAAAACTTCATGGGCTTTATTCCTCATTTAGCAAAAAAAATCATGCTGGAAGTCCAAAGCTAAATAATGGATGTCATGCTAATTGTTAAATGCCAGAGTTAGAAACCAGGAGAGTCCTGGACGGTGACTCCCTAGATCAGACTATGCAGTCTTGGAAGGTGGCCCAGGGCTTCAAGCACGGGTCAACAAGCCGTAACTGTTCCAAGCCAAAGCAGTTACTACCCAAAATGTAACTCACCTGATATTGTTTGTGTGGCTGTAGTTGTGATGGCATGGGAGACGGCAAAATTTCTCATTTTTCCTTTTAAGGACAGTTTTAAATTTTGTCAACAAACACAGCAATTTCAGCACATATCTGAGTTACGTCCATGATGTTCCGGGCTTTGTCCTGAGAGATTTGGGCCTGACAGATTTGAAGAAATTATTTATAATGGACAGAAATCCATTTCAAAATGGACCCGATTTTCCAAAGCCTAAATTTACGGTCTAGTAAGTGATTCGAAAGTGTAAGCAAAGTGCAGTGAGTGAGGGCGGCGAGTGTGGGCCATCGGGGCATGGGGGGTGGGGAAGCCCATCTTTTCGAAAGAGCAGAAGTTTAAGTAGAGACAGCAAGAAAAAATGTTCCGGTATTAGCTGCCTTCACATCATTTAACATGATAGCCTCGAAGCACCGTCTCTCCAACAGAGTAAGGGGCAGGTGAACATTTTTTTTTTTATATACATACAGATATTTTTTAAAGTGATAATCACATAGTTCAGATTTTCAACACTGAATGTAAGTTGTTTGAAATGTGGAAGGAACATAGATTTCTATGACTTAGAGCATTGATAGTTCTGCAAACCAGTGAGAAGCACATATCATAGGCTCGAAAGCCATGTTTGGCCATTTATTAACTGTGTGACCCGGGCCAAGTTATTTCACTCTTGCGTGCCTTAGTTTCCTGAGATGTAAACCAGGGACAAGCACAGTGTCTATCACAAATGAATATTATGAGAATCATATTAATCTAAATATGGAAGGTGCCTGAAATGAGTTAGGACCACGCATAGCACATACCAGCACAAACACAGTGAAAAGGTGCCCCCTGGGAGACACCCGCTGTGGAAGAGTGGTGTCTGTGAAGGTTACGGGAAATATCTAAGGGGGAGGGAATCACACATCAGAGTTTCTTTAAAGATTCTCAGGTAATTTCGATAAGCAATGGATGGAAACCACTAATATAGGCATGTAAAAAGAGACTAAGTTTCATCTTTCAAGACATAAAAGTAGGTGGTTTGAGGAAAGTTGTCCAATGTGTTCAGTGAAGAGAAGCTGCTTCATCTCAGCGAGAAATTAAGGCATAAGTTTTCAGCTAATTGTAGAACCAGGGATCCATGTGTCAGGGCTCCTGGAAATAGCGTGCCTTGGTTAGAAGGACCTAAACCTGACCATAAGGAGCAACACTTCCTGTCGCGCCCGCCTCGCCAGCAAGGAAGACGCGGCAACAGGAGTTCTTCTGACAGTGCTTTATTGGGGTTCCCTACAAGCTTACATTATGCGGAAGACCCAGAATGCGGAAGGGCGGTTGTTTAAGTATGTTCTGGTGAACGGGAAGTCCCG
>CAUYSK010126075.1:0-18826 GCA_963575035.1 Avahi laniger | reverse complement strand
TAGAGTGCCATGGCATCATCCTAGCTCACAGCAACCTCAAACTCCCTGGCTCAAGCGATCTTCCTGTCTCAGCCTCCCGAGTAGCTGGGACTACAGGCATGTGCCACCGTGCTCGGCTAATTTTTTCTATTTTTAGTTGTTTGGCCAATTTCTTTCTATTTTTAGTAGAAACAGGGTCTCGCTCTTGCTCAGGCTGATCTCGAACTCCTGAGCTCAAACAATCCACCCGCCTCGGCCTCCCAGAGTGCTAGGATTACAGGCGTGAGCCACCACGCCCGGCCGAAATCATATAATTTTTGAGAGTGACTTTTTTCACTTGGCATAATTTCCCTGAGAACCATTCAAGTTGTTGCACATATCAATAGTTTGTTCTTTTGTATCGCTGAGTAGTATTCCATGGTATGGATTTACCACAGTTTGTTTAACCAATCATGTGTTGAAGAACATTGGAATTTTGGGACATTCATGTGTGAGTTTTTTGTGCAAATATAAATTTTCACTCCTCTGAAATAAAACCTCGGCAGTGTGACTGCTGGCTTATATGATTAGAATATTTAAGTTTAAGAAAATACCATACTTTTTTCCAGAGTGGATGTACTATTTTACATTCACACCAGCAATATACAAGTGATCCAGTTTCTCCATATTTTCACCAGCCCTTGGTGTTATTATCATTACTATTTTTTTATTTTAGCTATTCTGATAAGTGTGTAGTGATCTTATTGTGGTTTTAATTTGCATTTCACTAATGGCTAATGATGTTGAATATCTTTTCAAGTGCTTATTTGCCACCTGTATATCCTTTCCAATAAAATATCTGTTCATGTCATTTGCCTATTTTCTAATATAACTGTTTTCTTTTATACTGTGGAATTTTGAGAGGTTTTTTTTTTTTTTTTTGCATATTTCAGATAAAAGTCCTTTGTCAGATATGCGGTTTGACAGTATTTTCTCCCAGTCTGTAGTTTGTCTTTTCATCCTCTTCACAGGGTCTTTCAGAGAGCAAAGAAAGCAAATTTTCAATTCTGATGAGGTATAATTTTTAATTTTTTTCTTTTTTGGATCTTGCTTTTAGTGTCAAGTCTAAGAACTCTTTGTGATATGCGTACTGAAGATTTTCTCCTTTTCTTTTTCTAAAAGTGGCCAATTTTGAGTTAACTTTTGCATAATGTGTGAGGTTTAGGTTAAGGTCCTTCTTTCCTTCCTCCTCCCTCCCTTTCTGCCTCTCTTTCTTCTTTCTTTGCCTGTGACTGCCCAGTGGCTATGGTAGCAAAAATGTTTAAAAGCTATTTTTCATTATTAATTTTTTATTTCAGAATTTTATGGGGATACAAAACATAAAAAAAAGCTATTTTTCCTCCATTGAACTGCTTTTACACTTTTGCAAAAATCATTTGAGCACATTTGTATGGGTCTATTTTGGGGTTCCTTATTTCTGTTCCATTAATCTATGTGTCTGTCTCTCTACCAATACCACACTGCCTTGATTATCATAGCTATAAAATACACTTTAACATTGGGTAGAGTGATTCTTTCCACTTTATTCTTCTTTTTAAAAATTGTTTTACCTATTCTAGGTCTTAAGCCTTTCCAAATAAATTTAAGAATAAGCTTATCTAGCCTATGAAAACTTTGATGGCATATTGATAGAAATTTTGTTAAACCTATACATTAATTTGGAGAGGCATTTTTACTATGTTAAGTCTTCCAACCCATGAACACAGTATATCTCTTCATTTATTCATGTCTTCTTTGATTTCTTTCATCAACATTATGTAATTTTCAGGAAACAAGTCCTATACATGTTTTGTCAAATTTCTACACATTTTATTTATTTTGAAGCAATCATTAATGGTATTGTGTTTTTATTTCTGATTTGTACATGATCATTGTTAGCATATCTTTATTACTTTAAAAGTATTCCTTTTTAATAGTTTTGTACTTTTTTCTCACAAACACAATGTCTTCTCTTTTTAAAAATAATATGAAAATTTATACGATTGTTTTCATCTTCTCATCTTGTTGCCTGTTTTTTCCAAGTACTTTTTTTCTCTTTTGTACATGGTTTCTGTCTTTTATGTTGGAAAGATATTTCTCTTTTTTTGATGCAGACATTTAAGACTATGAATTTTCCCCTTAGCACTGCTTTTTCTGTATCCCATCGATTTTGAAAGCTCGTCTTCCATTTGTCATTCAGTTAGAGGAATCATATTCTGAATTCCATTTCTGATATTTTGACAATTTCCTTTTGGTTGGGGTCCATTGCTCTTGATCTATTCTTGTCCTTTGGAGGTGTCAAACTATCTTGTTTTTTCATGTTGGCAGAATTCTTTTGCTTATTTCTTCTCATCTGAAACCTCTTCTCTCAGCTCAGGGTAGACAGATTTACAACTCACCTGTTCTCCTTTACTGGGAATCCTCCTACTTAGTGAGAAGAAGGAGAGGTCCCTAGATGCCTGGCACTTTTGTGTCCTACTTTGTAAGATTGATCCAACAGGAGAGGGGCAGATGTACTGAGAGTCTGTAATGCAGCTGTTCTGTGTTGTTCCATTCCCCTATGATTGTCACAGTCTAAGCTGGAGCTGGATGATCTTTGTGCAGAGTGGTGGGTGGTTTCCCAGGCCACTGTTGGAAGCTTGGGCTGGGGGGCTGGACAAGTCCCTTTTCATAGAAGTTGGCATTGAGGTAGATTGCACTGCCCAGGTGCCCTGCAGCAGTGGCAGTGGCAGCTGGGCAAGGCTATGTAGGTGGTGGTTGTAAGTGTCAGGGCTACAGGTGTTCACTCCACCTGGGTCCAGGGGCAATGGCAGTATGTGGCTAGTGGGTCCATAGCAGAATGTTGGATCACCACCAGGCAGCAGATGGGAGGTTTGGGGCTGTATCCATGGGGCCACCACTCAGGAGCCTTGGGGGTGTGGCTGGGCCACTGGGCTGCTGGAACTGTCTCCCTGTGGCAGGTCCTGCTGAGGCAATCACCATGGGGTTTCTCAGGTGGTGTTGGTGGTGCCTGTTCTGTTTGAATCCCCCATGGGAAGGAGGGGCACTTGGCTCTCAATCACAGGGCTCATGAAAGCGTCTGCTCTCCCTGCTCCCTCCCCAGCCTGGCAGGGGCAATGTGGAGGTGGCTGCAGCAAAGCTGACCCCTGTGTGGACTGGGCACTCTGGACCCAAGAGCTCAGAATGACGTGAGTTACAGTGACCTGGGAACAGAAGCCACTGGGTCCCTGCTGTACCCGCTCTCCAGTGCAATGTCACTGCACAGTCTCCAGGCAGCTCCCTAATTGATCCAGAGGTCTGTGATGGTGGTGGGGGCACCCTTGCTGCTGCTCGAATAGCAATGTCCACGAGGGAAGCGTGGAGCCCTAGAATTCTCTCTTCTTGTCCTTCCCCATGTGTGGACACCTCCCCCAGGTACCTCTGATCTTGCCCAGTAGATCACCCCATTCCTATCTCCTTCACTCTGGGTGTCTCCCATTGCTTCTCTGATGATTCACAATGCTTTCTCCAAGAAGGTCCATTCATAGGTGGGCATATACTTGCAACTTTTGATCTTCTCCTTAAGAGCAGTGTGCGTGGGCTGCTTCTAGTTTAATATCTTGGCCTGATCCCTCCTGTTTCTAAACTTTAAATTAAACAGAAGCTGAACTCTAAACTGAATTGACCTTCTGAAATTCAGATTTGTGGCACTAGTTCATTTTAGGTCTGAAGGACACTGGAGCATTGCTGAGACTGGGACTACTAGAGAGTGTTTTATACACAGGCAGAGTCTGACTCGGGGTTTTAATCTAACAGTCACTACGCATTAAAGGCACCTAGTTATCTGTAATATAAGAATAATCCTGTGATTTAAGTGCTGATAATACTTATTTTGTGAATGAGAACCATGTTACTTCTGTGTTTGAAAAGAATTTTAAACTAACCCTACTGTGGCCAGGACTCTTGGTGGGCACTTGAGTGCCAGTTTGAAGGGAAAAAAATGTGTACAAGAAGCATGTGATGTTTTTGCAGTGGTTTCAGGGCTGGGTTTGGTAATTATACTCTCGAATGCAAAAATCCAATGTGGCATAATGAAAAACACACCTCTCCTCTGTTTCCAGAACTAATTCCAGTACAGGACAGCTTTTGCACAGGCTGATTGTATTCTATAAAGTGTGCATTTGCTCTACTCTGTGTCTATAAGAGCACCGGGACACAAATAAGAGACTGTAAAAACATGTGCTGCCTTGTCCCTTTTGTTCCTATTAACTCTTTCCCTCTAAGCTACTTTATTGCTCAATTTACTTCTTTGAAAACACTCACAGAACCAGTCTTAACAGGAAGAGGAGAAAAGGAGGCACGTGGGTAGCAAATCATTTATGTTGTTCAAATCATTACAATAAAATATTGTTCATTAAGTACCCTGTTCAAATCATCATTACAATAAAATATTGTTCAGTAAGTACCCTGAGGAGATATAAAAAGAACAGTTTGTATTGGGTAGGAAGAAAAAGCCAGCAAGGATTTATGGAGTTCAATGTGAAAGTCCTTTTTTGCCACAAAATTCTTTTCTAAGCCCTCCTGAAACACCAGGCATTTGACTACAGGAATTCAAAGGAACTAAAAGTCACCACATGGATTTTGAACTACCTATTCTGGACATTCAGAACATCTGTGCTTCCTTACCTAATAAAATTTGCTAATCAGAAAGGGAGAAGTTTTCAGTCCTTTTTGTATTAGAACCAATGAGTGTAAAAATATCAGGTACTTCCCTTAGCTGCCTACACAGAGGGCTTATTTTCACTGCATATATGTTGCTGAGAGCTTTGTTAACCATGTTATATGGTATATTATTCTCTTTATGGTTATTCAATGGAGAAATTTCTCTTAAAATTCTATAACCGAAATGATTGTAATTTTCATGAACTTTCTTGAAAAGGTTTCATTCTCTTCGCTTTTGATGCTAGGTAGCTCAGTCAAATTCTAGCCCATATTTCACAACTTGTATGGGACTTTTTTATATGCCTTTGTGTAATAATGTTATCCCTGATTTTATCTTATTTGTGCTACTCAAATTTTCCCTTTTCCACAAGATCTTCGCTTACTCTTTTTATCTTGCATTATACTTTTGCATGTAAGCAATTTTAAATCCCTTTTTGGAATAAGGCATGGTTTAAATTTCTAAACAAAGTGTCTAGAAAAATAAGTGACTATCTTTTCAGCAGTTATGTTGACCAGAGAAGAACTATTACTTTCTTCGCATAAGACACATTTCAAAAGGTATCAGCCTGGTCTGATACACTCACCACTGCTGGAAGGTGGACCATATGGCTGATAAGCTGCCACATCTTCTTTCTTGACAGTGCATGACATAGTCCCCACAGCCTAAGTCACAAAGGCTAGAAGGCCACCTAGCTTCAGCTTTTTTTTTTTTTTTTTTTTTTTTTGAGACAGTCTCACTCTGTTGCCTGGGCTATAGTGCCATGGTGTCAGCCTAGCTCACAGCAACCTCAAACTCCTGGGCTCAAGCAATCCTCCTGCCTCAACCTCCTGGGTAGCTAGGATTACAGGCATGTGCCACTGTGCCCGGCTAATTTTTTTTTTCTATTTTTAGTTGTTTGGGTAATTTCTTTCTATTTATAGTAGAGACGGGGTTTCGCTCTTGCTCAGGCTGGTTTCGAACTCCTGAGCTCAGGCAGTCCTCCCGCCTCAGCCTCCCAGAGTGCTAGGATTACAGGCGTGAGCCACTGCACCCGGCCTAGCTTCAGCTTTTAACTAAGAGTTTATCATGTGGTAATAGATGGGTGAAGGGTAGATACAGTCCAAACAATATCCTAAATATATTTTTGTTTATTTTAAACATTTCCAGCAGATTTAGATGAAGACAGTTTATAAAATATTTTAATCATACTGAAAGGCCAACTTTTACACCTACTATTGCCAGCTTGGTACTTACTCATACTAATACTATCTGATTATTAACCAGCTTGTTACTTAGGTGCTTAAGAGATGTCAAGTATAGTGCTTGGTGTGCATCACTTCATTTAACCCTCACATGATCTTTGTAGGTAGATACTATTATTATGCCCTGTTTCAGGGTTCCCACTTCTACCTTTTGAGACATGGTTATATTAATAGATCCACTCACCTTGAAACTGTACTGTCCTCTAAGGACTCTTGACATGGCTTGCTTCTGTAGCTTTCAGCATCAGCACCTCCATCATTCATTAAAGTTTATTGAGCAACTACTATTTGGCAGACATTTTGCTAAAATCTGAAGAATCAGATCCATTGGCTTCTATCACATCAATTTCATTGACTAAGACATTTCTCAGGCTTTTAGGAATGTCAAAATTTTGATAAAACGCACACTTTTTATAATCCCTATATAAAATAACTATTCAAAGTCATTTAAGATCTTTCCAACATTTCAATACTAGGAAAAATGGTACTAATCATATTATGCCCAATATTGTTTTTATCAAGTTTATATATCTGTACTTTCCACTATATTTTGAACTATTTAAGGACAAAGACCTCTTTTATCTTAGTATTATATGTGACAGTTCTCTGTATTACATTTAATAGATGTTTAATAAATATCGGAGTGACTAAATTACCAGTACATATAAGCAGCAATGCCTTATCTACCCATAATCTCTATTATATTGATGACTTAATGATGGCAGTGAAAAGTTCAAACACTTAAAATAATTATGACAAATGCTTCATCAGCATAAATAGTGTAGCACAGACCCTCTATGCTCAGGCTTTTCTAGTTTATTTCAAGTTAAAATAATATTTTGTCATATACATACATCAGAGGACATAAACAATACATCTCACAGGCACCAAAAAAGCATTTGATCGAAATCAACACCCATTCTTGATAGTAAGTATCAGAAAACTGGAAGAGGATACTTTCTCAACGTTGAAAATAACCTATACAAGGTATCATACTTAATGTGAAGCTTTAAAATGCCCTTTAAGGCAAGAATATGACAAAAATACCCACAGTACCATCTATTATTCAGTGCTGTTATATAAATTCTAGCCAATAAAATAAGAAAATAAAAAGAAAATGAGATTATTCTTCTTTTCAGATAATAAGATTGTGTACCTGAAAACCCAAAAGAACAAACTAAAAAACTATTAGAACGCATATATGACCTTTAGTCAATTTATCTGATTACAAAATTACTATGCTATCAATCTGTAGCTTTCTTACATACCAGGATTTTAAAATGTAAAGAGTTAAAATTAGGACAAATGTATAAACACCTAGAAATAAACTTAACACAATGCAGAAGGATCTATACAAAGAAAAGGACAAAATTTTGCCAAGGTATGCAAAAGAAGACTTTAAATAGGAATATGAATCATGTTTCTAGATAGAAAGATAATTTTGTGAAAAGAGATGTTTTTCCAAAGAAACTATACATTTAATGCAATGCCAATTATAATCTCAGTTAAAAACAACAAGCAAGGGAGAGGTTGAAAAAAAGAATGATTTGGAAGTTTATCTGGAACAAGAATGACCAAGAAAATATTTTAAAAAGAAAACTAATGAAAAATATCATGCCCTACCAGTTAACAAAGCATTATGAAATCACAGTAATGAAAGAAGTGGTACATAGACAGTGCAAAGGGCAGTAAAGAATACGAAGTCCGACCTAAGGCTGAATTCCAGGGAGCTGCACCACTGAGATGAGAGCTGGGCTATACATTGAAGGGGTCTGCTTTCAGTTGGCAGCATCTGGTCAGGAGCCCCTGCTTTCAAAAGAGGACTAGGAAGTGGCTGTGCTATGGTGGCTAAGATGAGATGGAGGAGAGTGTCAACTGAGACCTGTAGTCTTGGGGCAGGGAGTTTGAAATGCTTAGATAAAACTTTGAGGGTAAAATGATTAAAAAGAATTTTAAGCAAGTTTCATTGCATGCAGAGATGGATAATGGCTTTTTCCATATTTCTGAAAATCCACGGTGCCCTTCAATGCTTTCAGAAGAGAAAATTTATTGGGTTTTTGTTTATTTATTGGTTGCTGACAAGGTATGCTGAAACTGACCATAGTGTGAAATGGAAGATCCAGTATTCCTCATATTACATAAGGATTCAGTGACTGATAAAGTTGGCCTTTAATACAAAAGAGGGGGGAAATAGCTTCTTTATAAGTGGTGTTGGGACAGCCAGTAACTATTTATCTCCATCCTTACAGATACAAATGTAGGTGGCATACTAAATTTTTGACATTATAAATTTGTGTTTTGCTCACTGTCCACATCACAGTCTTTTATGACAAGCAGGGCGTTAGTTGGGCCTGGATGTTTTCTTCTATCTGTAGTTTTCTGAGAGTTCTTATGAAACAGCATTGAATTTTGTCAAATGAGTTTTCTGTATCTATTGAAATAACCATATGGCTTTTTCTTTTATCCTGCTAATGTGGTAAAATCTATTGACTGATATTTTTTTTAATGCAACGAGTTTTGCATTCCTGAGATAAAATTCAGTTGGTCATGATGTATTATCCTTTTTATATTTTGCTAGATTCACTTTGTTAATATTTTATTAAGGATGAAGTAGTGAGATTTCTTTTTTTCACTTCTATTGCACCAAAGAAAGAAAACACACATGATAGGAAGACTCATTTCCCTCAGCAACTGAAATTGCCTTTCGCAATCTCTACAAAATAAACTATTGCCAAAAGAAAACAAACAAACAAGCAAAATCCCAATTTTCAAGAGAGCAAATACTATGCGTATTTAAAACTACTTATGTTAAGGCTTTATGTAATTAAAACAAACTACTACATGTATTGAAATATCAATCACAACTATTATAGATAGTTTAGAAAGCAGGAGAGGGTGTTTATATTATATTACTTTTTTAAACTAAGTGTAAAAATTGTAAATTAGAGATTAATCAGTTAAATAAACCATATATTCTTGGAGTTTTTCTAGGAAAAGCTCTAACATCAAAAATTTGTTTTACAATACAGTCCCGTTTGGTTTGGTTGGTTACTTTCTTCCCTGGTATGTCTTAATAGGATTAATGCTCCTCTTAACCTTACTTCCCTTCTCCCACACTTCCCTTACCTCTTAACATACAATTAAATTAGAAAATTCTTTGCTCTTCTTAAGCATTACCTCCAAAGCCAAAACCAAAAAGAAGATAGCTATAAGGCCCAAACAAAACAACAAACAAGAAAAATCCCAGAACAAACTACCCTATCACCACAAGCAGCATCATAATAAAGTTAAAAGAAAAATTTTTTAAATATATGACTATCTTTTAAAAGTCAACAAGAAAAAAACCCTAGAATAAAAATGAACTACATGAACAAGCAGTTGACTAAGAAGAAATACAAATGGCCAAAAAACATGAAAAAAAGTTTAATCTGACTAGTTATTTTAAAATGCAAACTAAGACTATATCGAGATTTTTTTTGCTTATCAGATTGGGGAAAAAGGAAATAGAATTATAAAGCCTCATGAGAATGTGATCAAATCTGCATGGAAATAAAACTGACAATAAAGATGAAAAGCCTTTAAAGTGAGCTTAACTAACTCTCACGCAGATCCATAAGGAAACCCGCACAGGCAGAAGTAGAAAAAACTGGGAGGCAACTCGCATGTCTGTTATTAAAGTAAGGGATAAGTTAAATGCATGCACACAGGAGAATGCCATGCGGTAATTATAATAAATATATTTCCATAGAACATAAATAAATCTCAAAATCAGTGTTTAAGTCTATTTTGCAAGAAACAAAATGAGATTTTTAGCAGTGTCACATTTGATATGTATATCAAATGCACTTACACGAAACACCACAATAAAATTTTCAAGATATACATATTTCTACATAGAAGAATGGACAATGAATTGAAAGGATATATATTAAATACAGTAGAATGGAAACTTGGGAGGGAGAAAGATGGAGAATGAAGGGAATAAAAGTAACATGAAATAAAATATATGAGAAGTCTTGCCTGGACTACCGAGCCATGAACTGAAATGTATGAGAAACTCAAGTTTCAGCAGCTGAGGGGTCTGTCTATGGCACCAGCAAAAGTACTTTCTGCTAGAATCTGTTCTAAGACAATAATCCAAAGAATCTTCATTGACTTTCTACTTTTTAAAGGAGACACTTAAAGAAACCTGAAATATAACATATTTCACAATTATAAATCATAAATGTAAAGCCTGATGATTTTTCACACACTGAACACTTCATGCAACCCTCCCAAATTGAGAAATAAAACATTTTCAACTCCTAGGATCCTTGGAGTCCCTACCAAGCCATTATTGGTCTCATCAAAGGTAACCACTATTTTGCTTTCCCACACCATTGATTAGCTTTATCTATTTTTGACCTTTCTGTAAAAGGAATTCTGCAGTGTGTACTCTTTTGTGTCTGCTTCTTTCATTCTTTGTTTTTAAGATTAACCCATGTTCTTGCGAGGGATACTATATTTCAATGTATGAATATATGACAATTTATTCATGCTACTATTGATGAACATTTAAGTTGATCTCAGTTTTTTATTGTTATGGAACAGCTGTATACATGAACATTCTTGTCCATGTCCTTTGGGACAAATGTATGCTTTTCCTTTTGGAGGAGTAGGAATCTAGGAAAGGAATTGCAGCTGATCAGCTTTAGTAGATATCAGCCTTAGCAGACAAATAATTTCCAAAGTGCTTTTACCAATTTTTACTTCCACCAGCAGGGCTTCAGTTGCCACATCCTCATCAACACTTGGGAATTGCCAGTCTTTTTAATTTTGGCCATTCAGGTGGGTATCTTGTTCTCATTTTATTTTAGTTTTTGTTTAGATCAGTTTCTGGATTTAATTTCCTTTTAAATCTAGATTAGATTTCACAGTCTAATACTTCTACTACTTTTCTTTTAAGGATTTTATTTTAGTTCATGGGGCTATTTTTTTATTATTATTATTTTCTATTATGGTAAAATATACATAAGATTTACTAATTTAACCATTTTAAAGTATACAATTCAATAGCTTTAGTGCATGCACAATGTTGTATAGCCATTACCACTCTTTTAGTCTACTCTGATTGCCATAAAGGATACCACAGACTGGGAGGCTTATATTTGTTTTCTCATAGCTTTGGAGGCTGGAAGTCTAAGATAAGGTGCCAGTAGGGTTGGGTTTTGGTGAGGCCTCTCTTTCTGGCTTGCAGACAATCCTACCTTCTTGCTATGTCCTCACGTGGTCTTTCTGCATGTCGGGGGAGAGAAGGAGAGGGAGAGAGAGACAGAGAGAGAAACAGAGAGACAGAGACAGAGGCAGGGAACAGCTGGTGTCTCCTGTCTTCCCATCACTCTCTTAATAGTCCCTCAATGCCATTCCATCATACTTATTGGTCAACCTCCCAAGTGCAGATCAATCATTCTGCCTTCTCTGCCCTACATATCGTCTCCTGTTTATTGCTGGAGAGAACTACGTCACAGTCCAGACTGGTACCTCCAGATATAGAGGGTCAACCTTAAGTGGGCTCTCCCTTTCTCCATCCTCACCCCTACCCTACTCCAGACTATCTTGATCCCGTGATGACTGAAATAGCCACCTGAGCAGCCCCTAGCTCTTCTTTAATCTTTTCTCCAGAGGGATCTTCCCCAAACACAAAGCTGGTCACATTACTCCTTAAATTACTCTCTAATGGCTCCCACTGTCTTTGGGACATAGTAAAATTCCTTTCAGATAGTATATAATACTACCAGTGTTGTTTTTAAACAGACAAAGCTTGATGAGTGCCAATGGTTGTATCATTCTGTCAACACTAACTGTTTATTAAACATTTCTATTTCTGATCCCAGAAATATAATTAGATCCATCAGCATAAAATGTGAAATATTTGGGTTGGGTTTTTCAAGTTTAATTTTTAAAAAATTTTGGCAGGACCGAAAATGCTAGTTTTTATAGTTTCTAAAATCTAATCTGCAATTGATGGGAAAGAAACACCATTCAGAAAGCACTGTAGGAAAGTTTTAAAATCAAGTTTAAAAAATGATTTAAGCTTTGATCATTTTTATATTATTCAAGTAATATAATGGGAACAAATGACAGTCATATAAAAAAGATAAAGCCAAATGCAGTAATAATTATAATTATATAATAATAATTCTATTCAAGCAAATATATACAGTATAGTTCTCTGAGGACATCTTTTCTTGTTACCCACAATCCAGGACTTGCACAGTTTAGTGTCTCTCCTAGTTTCTTCCTTTCCTGGCTCTCATCTCATCTCCTTTGTCTCAGTGCTTTCCCCTCATTCCTTCACTCCTTGCTTTGTCTCCCGTTTGCATTTTTTTTTTCTGGTCTTTGGTTTCCCTCTTTGCTTTCCTCTTTTCCTCCCTTTTGCCCTCATTCTCCTCTCCACCTTCGCTTGCTGTGTCCCTCACCCACCTCCTGGCTTCCTCTTATGTTTTTTCTTGGCAGACGGGCCATGCCCTGACCTTAATGCAACCTCAGCCTAGCCCTGGGCTCCCATCTCAGAGTTCTGAGCCCCACCACCCAGAAATCTACCTTTCTTGTTAGGATTTAAAGACAAGTGGTTTGTTCCCTTAATGAGAAGTCTTTTGGGCACTATAGGACAAAGTAATTTGGTAGACAACCTTTTCAATATTCACAAAGGTATTTTGAATGGGAATGAAGAAGGAGGCAGAGGTTTTTGCTCCCAGTCCTCTCTCTTGTGGCTGATGAGGGGATTGTTCATTGCTCCATCCCCTTTATTTCCTTATATTCCTGTCTGGAACTTGAGACTGGGCTGCACAGTGTGATCTGCTTTGCCATGAAAAGAGGCAACTTTGACTGCATTCATTAAATCGTTAGGAAAAATCTATTAAGCACCCACTGTGAACTAAGCATGAGTCCTTAGGGGTACAGCACAGGTCGGGTCTCAGAATGGGCCTGCCTCTACTTAAATTCAATGTAATTAGCTGGGTGGACAGAATGGAGCCTTCCGACTAGCAATGGTGGAAACACCATGAGACGAGACAATATTGACTCTAGGTAAGGATGGGATCTAGAAGTGTTGAGACAAACCTCATGGCAACTTCTAGCTCCACTTAATTCTCCCTCTTCCTCTCTACTCTCAGCTGACTCCCCAAAATGCTACGTTTTGACTTTTTTAAAAATAACATTATAGAGGTAAATGCTTTGGTTACATGAATTGTTTTTGTACAGTTGGAGTCAAAGTTGTAAGTATGCTCATAACCCACATAGTATGCATTGTACCTGTGCTATTTTACCCATCCCTTCCTCCCCTCTCCTACCTGCTTGATCTTTTTGGCTTTTTAAAAGTAATACTAATTACCATTCCTTACATGAACTGCTTATTCATTTAAATCGACCTAGGATGCAGGACAAGGATGATTATGCATACCATTAAATGTATCAGACTAAAACTGTTTGTAAGTTGTATTTGATATATCTCTGAACTTTCTTTCTTTCTTTCTTTTTTTTAAATTTCAGAATATTATGGAGGTACAAAAATTTTGGTTACATATATTGCCTTTGCAATGCCCAAGCCAGACTGTATTTTTCTGTGCTTCGTCATCAGAGCTTTTGCTTGTGTAGTGTGCTCATGAACTCAATTTGAACAATTAGAGGGGATATTGGTCCCTAGTGCCTTAGGTCAAATAGATTCAGGAATGGTAACCACAGAACAATATATTTTATATTCTTGGTTTGTTTCTCTGAAAAGAAATCTTGTGGAATTTATGCCAAAAAATAAATATATGCATTATCCATTCTAGGTACAATTTACTTGAGTGAGCATCTAATAGAATAGCTAGTCTCAAAGATAAAGAATCACTGTATAATTTGAGTATATATAATTATACAATGTATATATATATAGAAGAGAGACTTTTGTGGAAACCAAAATTTAGTTGCTACTACAAGTGTATACATTCTAAACTTTCTTGCATCTTGAGTATTTTATCCTCAAAATTAGTTTTTATATTTGAATATGTAGATACTTCATCTCTTTATGCTCTTGGAAGAAGTTAAAATATATATTTATTCATTGAAATCTATTACATAGAATTTTTAGATATTGTGAAAAAAATTTTCCTATTTCTCCATATAACAGTCTTGAGATTTTTGTTTGTTTGCCTTTTAATAAAATATGATGAGAAGGAGAGTTGGGGGTTTAAAAGGCTGAAGACCTACTGTGCTTCTTAGGATGTGTAGCATTATTGATAAAATGTTTTGGAATCTTTATTGTACTGTAACTGTAAAACTTCTGGGGTCAAGGACTGGATCCTCTATGCATAGCCACTGGACCCAACATACAGGAGTGGTTCACTGAATGAATGAGTCTAAATAGTTTCATAGAACTGATTCATTTACTTAAGTGGCCATTCAAACCAGTTTATTCAGTCAATTTCACTGACTTCATGACCTCATTCAGAAATAATCTTTAAAGTGAAGAGTCATAATAAGGGAAGGGACAGAAAAGTTCCCATTGTTGTGTAATAGTGAAAAGATGGTGGAAGCAGTTCATTAAGTTGAGCTGCATGTAAAAGGAAAATAAAAACTTTCAGGACTATAAAAAAAACTTAAAACAAACTAAACTTTTTTTTTTTTTTAATAAACTAAACTTTTGAATCCCTGAATAGCAATAGGGTTGGTGGAAATTCCGAAGACAATAATTTTAAAACAAAAAAAAACTAGTCCTTTAATTATACCATAATTATCCAGATTTCAAACTGTGAATTCACTTTTACTTTGGTCTTTTAAATAAATTATGCATGTTTTCCATATGGGGCCCCACACCAAAACTTCTTTTTAATCTGGGAAAACATTTCCAAAATTCAAGTTTGTATCCAAGCTCTGGGATATTAATTTGATTTTGGATTCTTCCATAAACTTTCCATGTTTAGAAATCTTTTTGAACTATCCCTTGGGATACACATGTTTATATTACACATATTCTATGTCTTTTAATAGTAACATTTAGGAATTCAGTAGGAAAAAAATAATGCCCTTGTAAATTTGATCTCTTTTGCAAACATAAGAACATGAAATGTTCTTTGGTTTACCTCCCACCAGGTTTACATTAATAAACCATCAATTGTAAGCTCAACCATCCAATTTCAAAAAAATTTCCAACTTCAATATTATGGGCTGTTTTATTCTGTTGTGCATTTAACAAAGGATTAAGGCATAATGCATTTTTAATTAACTGAAATATTAATGGCAAAGGCTTTTAGGAGAAAATTTTTAAAGAATTACTCATCATAAACATGGTTTTAATAGAATTTATTTATAAAGCTGTGTAGAGAACCAGTAAAGGATTACTAAAAAAAAAATTTCCTTTTTTATAAAATGGTTAACTTGAAGAACTACATAGATAACAGCAAAAAATGTGGGAGCACTCTTGGGGGCTATGAACAAATCAACAAATGCTGAGGGTTTTTTTTATTATTTTGTGGAATTTTTGTGAGACTGCTTACAGTGAATGTGCGGAACCTGAAGGGGAATTGTGTTCAACCAACCAGACTCCTTAATGGGCCCACACTCCACCATCTTAAATGTCTTCCTTATTGGC
This sequence comes from Avahi laniger, assembly GCA_963575035.1. Lineage (NCBI taxonomy): Eukaryota > Metazoa > Chordata > Mammalia > Primates > Indriidae > Avahi > Avahi laniger. Next base: position 3,273 of record CAUYSK010126075.1, on the reverse strand, counting down.
CACTCAGGCACCTGGAACTTCAGCTAATGACATGATGAAGAGTAACAGGACCTGAACCACATCCTTGGCCAATCCAGTACTGCCTTGCTTTTGACTCTGTCTATATGGCACAAAGCAAAGCCAAGATTTTATACTTTGTCCTTGATAGCACTTGAACTCTGATTATGGACTAATTTTCATGGCTTTGAAAATTTCAAAGTCAGTTAATTCAATTAGAGTTGTGTTTGGCTTCATTTAACAGAAACCCACTAACAGTGGCTTAATCAATAAAGTTTTATGTTTCTCAAATAAATAAGAAGTTCAGAAGAAAGTATTATTATCATTAAGAAAATCATCAGGGATTGAGGTCCCTTCTAGTTTTCTGCTCCATCTTTCACGGTGTTTGATTTTCATGATTACAAGATGGCTGCTCCATCTCTGGCATCATATGTATGTCCTTAGCTGGAAGGAGAAAGTGCACGGGACCACTGGGTATGGCAGCTGAACCTGTCCCTTGTTAACAAGGAGAAAATAGCTTTCCTGCCAGGAAACTTCTGCTTATATCTCATTGGCCAAAACTGTTTCACGTGGGCCACCTCTAGTTTGAAAGAGTTTTCTGAGAAATGGAATTCTTTTGTGTTTGGGCACTTTGGTTCCCCCAATAAAATCAGGTCTCTATTGGTAAGAAAGAAGGGAGGTAAAAAGAATACTGGGTAGGTAAGTAAAAGTGGTCAAAACTGACCAACCACTAGCTGGTTATGGTGACTAAATAAATTTGTTCGCATTCTATTTTACTTCACGTTGTGTAGGTACAGCCTCGATTCTGCCCTCCTATATTCAAAAGATCTAAAAATATTTGATATCACAATAACAAATTTTGACTGTCACATCTCCCATTCTTTCCCACAGGCCTATTTGGAGCCTCGGGGACTTCCCAGGTGCTTCCTATGGCATTTGCAGTAAAGCAGAGTGCAGGAAGAGTGGGTCAGAAGGAAGACTTTGGCACATTTGTCTTAATCATTCTTTTCACTCATATTACTTGAGTCCCATCTCATTTTACCACAAAGATTTGAAAGCTGATGATCACACATTCCTAATTTCTGGCCTAATTGTGTTTCTGCATTAAATTAGAAAACTTTTCTTCGTCCCTCAATATTTCTACATCAGGTAAGTCCACAATACTGATGTAAGAATAAATGACCTAGAGTAAAGGTCTACAAACTAGAGCCCACAGTCACCTCTGTCCAGCTGCAATTTTGCAAATAAAATTTTCTTAAAACATAGCTATATCCATTCCTTTATGTACTGCGGACAGCTGCTTTCACACAATAGGGACAGAGTTGAGTGGTTGTGACAGAGACCATATAGCCTGCAAAACCTAAAATATTTACTGTATGATCTTTTACAGAAAAAGTTTGCTGATCCCTGATCTAGATAATCAGTATATTAAAGTGAGCAAATATTTCTACTGTGTGAAGATCACTTCCTCCTAAACATGTAACAGATACTTTCTCTTATTTTATCACTGAGCAGTCGCCCAGATGAAGAAGCAAAGGACTCCGGTGCAGAAATTTTTGAAGGAGTCAATAAAATTAATGAGAAGCCAAGCACGGGGATTAGTTAGGAAGCCTTGAATGGGTGACACAACAAAAGTGAGAAGCTTTGAAAAGTTGGGACTACTGGTTATCAATCACTGGGATATTTTATCAGTCCTCCTTTACACATTAGGAACATAACTCAGAGTTGTCATTTTTCAAGATAGTAAGACCTAATTTTTAGACTAACAACATCAAAATAAATTTCTCCCAAATAAAAAGAATTTAGTTTTTTCCTACAATCGTAAGCAAAATTAAATATTTCCTCCACTGGGCTCCTGGAACATTTGGTGAATAGTACTGTAATTATTTGTCTAAACATTTGTCTGTTCCACTAGTTCATTGTGGGAGACACTGTCTTATTAGCTTAATCGCTTAATAGCTTTTTGTCTCTATTGCCCAGTAGGGTGCATGGATCATAGTAAGTGCTCAAAACATAATTTTTAACAGAAGAATTAATTAATTATTAATTAATTTGGGGTTTGAAATCTTATTTTAGTGGTTTATAGACTATGCAAAAGAGGTTGATTACCAAGAACATGCAGTAAAGGATTACCCTTACCCTAAGAGAGGTTTGGCCTTTGTCCTTGGCTCCTGGGAGGCAATCTCTAAGGCCGTGGAATTTCCTGCATAAAAAGAGTGTTTTTGTTTACTTGAGGCCTCAAGCCATGTCAGATAGTCTATACTAACAAAATGGTTATGGTGAGGGCCCTTTAGCCATGCATTTTCAGCCTGACTTCAGGAGGGGCTCAAGGTTAAGGTCAGTGATGCTGCCAGTCAACTGTTTATATGTGACTGAGCCCTAATAAAAACACTGGACACCAAAGCTCAGGTGAGTTTCCCTGGTTGGCAGTACACTGTGTATTACCACATGTAGTTGCTAGAAGAAACAGGCACTGTTGCACAACTCCACTGGGAGAAGACAACTGGAAGTTTCACCTGGAATGCTCCTGGATCCTGCCATATATGCTTTTTCTTTTGGAATCTGTATCCTTTTGCTGTAATAAACTGTAACCTTGATTATAACAGCTTTTCGAAGTTCCATGAGTCCTAGTGAATTATTGAAACTGCACGTGCTCTTGGGGATGCCTAAACTTGCAGCTGGTGTCAAAAGTGAAGGTGGTCTTCGGGACTCCCAAAGTTTGTATTAAATAAATAATAATAGCTGAGACTTAAAATACTTTCTATATGCAAGGGATGGAAACATGGATTGCTTCATTAAATTCTTAAACTAAATCTATAGGTTTGGTACTATTTTTATCACCATTTCATAGATGAAGAAATTGAGGATTTAAGACCAAATATCTAACCCAAAATCTAAGGGTGTGAAGATGGCTCCAAGTTCAAGCTCCTGATTCCAGAGCCCATCACTCATCCATCCACCATGACAAGACTGTGCTCCTTCCTTCGTGGTGTAGGGGAGAGTAGCTACAGTTAACCTCCAGTCCAGGTCTCCATAATAAGACAGGGGCTATAGTAGGAGTTTCTGGGGAGCCATTGGATTCAGAACATGGGATGTTTTTTGATTTTTGACAACTCTATTTCTCTCTCTTTTTTTTTTCTTTTTTTTTTTTTTATTATTATTCCAAGGTATTGTGAGGGTACAAACATTCTAGTTACACTTTATGTCTTTGCCTCACCCAAATGCAGGTTAAAGGCGTGCCCTTCCCTCCCTTTAGTGCTCCCCGTGTCCTTTAGT
>CAUYSK010126074.1:0-12844 GCA_963575035.1 Avahi laniger | reverse complement strand
TTTCCAAGGATCCAGGTGGGAGGATGGTTTCAGGATGATTCAAGTGCATTACATTTATGGTACACTTAATTTCTAATATTATTACATTGTAATATATAATGCAATTATTATACAAATCTTTCTGCTAATGATAATCTTTATCTGCAGCTGCTCCCCAGCGCTAGCATCACTGCCTCAGCTCCACCTCAGATGATCAGGCATTAGATTCTCATAAGAAGTGCGCAACCTAGATCCCTCAAATGCGCAGTTTACAGTAGGGTTCATGCTCCTATGAGAATCTGATGCCATCGCTGATCTGACAGGAGGCGGAGCTTATGCAGTGATGCGAGTGATGGGGAGCTGCTGTAAATACAGATGAAGCTTTGCTTGCTTGCCCGCTGCTCACCTCCTGCTGTGTAGCCCTATTCCTAACAGGCCACAGATCAGTACTAGTCCATGGCCCGGGGGTTGGGGACCGCAGTTGTAAAGAAAATGTCCCAATCAGATCTGTGGCAAATATGCTCCTACAATTCCACTTTGGCATAAGCTTCCTGCACAGCCTTTGGAGGTAGAGAGAAAAAGGCTAGAGATAACACCAAATTCTCATATGTCTTAGCCCTTACAAAACATCCTGGACTGAGTAGTGTGAGAAGAAAAGAATCTCTGAGGATCTCATAGGAGCAGGACTGGAATTTAGAAGAAACATATGGGTTAAAGTGAGTTTGAACTTCTGAATACTGAGCACAGAGTTGAGACTCCTTCATCCAACCACACAGGATGCCTGAGTGAACAACTTGCCTCCCTGGGCAGCCTCACAGTTCTAGGCTGAGGCACCAGCCCAGGGCCTCGAGTAAACCAGGCAACGCCCCTGGGTGTGACCGAGGCAATGCTCCCTGAGATGGGAACTCAGGGGACCTTCGGGAATCTGGCTACTCAGCTTCAAAGGCAGCCAGAATCTTCCAAGTCACCTGGAACAACCCTACTCATGCTGCTGAAGTGTTATAAGAAGGAAACCTTGGCAAAACCTACAATGCACACGACTTTCTGGAGGCCAAAGTTAGTCTAGACTGAAGAAACAGAATCATGCTATGCTTTTCAGTAGACGTACAGGGTATGATGAAAAAGTCTTGTCTAAAATACAATAAAAGGTAATTTAAGAACAGCCTTTTACTACTGTTTTTAATTCTTTTAATGGTCTACATTTAGATCTTTGGGAAATGAAAAATGGATACAAGTATTTTAAAATCATATTTTATTATAAATATTTTTGTTTCTGCCTGTTAAGAAGTATCTCATTTCTGCATTCTAGCTCTCTTTTTATCATGTCTACACACTTTAATTTTGAGAGGGGGAGATGGTCACTCTTCCCTACCCAGCTTCTGCTGTTAAGGCCACTGGAAAAGGCGATGGGCTGGAAGGTAGGTACCAAAGAACTAACCTCAGTTCTGTAAATGGTTTCCTAGGCAATCGCAAGGAGGCCATTTAACCATCCTGTGACTCAGTTTCTCTATCTATAAAAAGAATAATCCCTTCTTCTCCCTACCACCTTATGAATATTGAGAAATGTGAGAATTTCAGAGAAACGTAAGAGCCAGGCTTGGCACTTCCCCAGATATAGACAGCCAGGATTTTCCCCGTGTGGAATAGGCAGGCGGGACCAGCATTCGGAAATCTGGGTGTTACATGAGATAGAAGACTTATCCTCATGAGCCACCTTGTAATTGTAAAAGGATAAGGGCTGAATGAAGGAAGAACCAATAACAATTCTACCAACCTGCAAAAAACTATTAGCACCTGCTAGGGTAATATGCAGCTGGCAGTTTCAGAATAACCGAGAAAGCAGTTCCTTCTGGTCGATATCTGCTGGGGACAGCAATTTCTGACCTACTGAATCAGATCAAGATCATCTGAGTCATTAGACCAAAGAAGCTTCTTTGTGCTAACAGTACAGTGGTTAGGGTCTCTTTTCATTAAACAAAGGGGTCTGCCCACAGCCTGTCTTCTATGATAGTCACTGCTTTGAGGTTTCAAGAGCTGTCACAAAGGAATGAGCAAATCAAAACACATCAAACAAATCACAGACACAAATGGGCTTATAATTTATCAGTGAGACAGACAGTGAAAATGTCATGTGGCTGCCCCACTCTTGGGGCAAAGCAGGAGGGACGAGAGAGAGAGAGGAGAGAAAGAGGGAGAGAAAGGTTCCCTACAGTATTTAGATGGTCTTCAAATGTTCATAATTTCCTCAGGGTGTGCTCGTTGCCAAGTTGACAGATGTCGCAGGAAAAACCTGCACCATTCCGAAGAAAGGCTAACCTTTCAAGAGGAGGAGAGGGGGAGGGAGGCAGCCCATCCGTTCAGTGAAGAGATGACATTAACCTGGACAGCAAACCACCTTTCGCGTGCTGGGTATTTGAAAGGCTGTGTGATAACACTGCCAAAGAGAACTGTCCTGGAAGAAATCTCATTTCACTATGGTTTTCCTGGCCACGAGTTTAAATTGGTTTTTAAAACTAAATATTAGAATGCCCTAGACAAGTAAATTATTATTATTATTTTAGATCACCAAGACTCCAAGTGATAAGGTACACAACACTCCCTTAAGGGAAGTCATGGATATGCCATTTTACACTCTCTCCTAAGTGTTTACCTACTTTCTTTTTCATTCATTCTTCCTTCTTGTGAAATACATACACACAAAGAAACAGGATTTCAAAGCAGACTGCCAATCCTTTCATCCCAGACTTCCCAGCTGGGTGTCAACACACGCGGCTCTGTTCGACATTTTCTAAAGAGATCCTTCCAAAAGAGGTCTGAGAATGCTGAGTACTAGGATAGGCGACAAAAATGGTAAGTAAGGGAGAAAGCACATTCAGGGTTCCTTGGTCAGATCCCCAGCCTGTCAGTCGTCAGTGCAGCAAATCAACGCCCTGGCTGATGAAGGCTGGGGATGAGGAAGGAGAGGGGTCTGTTTTCATCACATGCTGCTTTGTCCTCTTTTCGCCAAGATACTTTCTTGCATTCCCACCTCTAAACCTCCCGCTCAAAAATCCACATGGCTCTTGCTCATTAACTGATCATTACTCCTTTTTTCCTGTGCCCTATTTACACCCAAAGTTTTTGTCATCTGGGATAAGGGGTGACCCACTCAATGTCTTCTTGTGGAAGGCAGATTAACCAACCTCCCCATTTAAAGATTAATGGTAATGTGCCATAAGGAAAATTATACCTCCAGCATGAAAATCTGTAATTGGGGAACCATTTTACAGGATCGCATTCATTTATATCAATTATCTTGTTTATCAAAGACAATGGAACGCCAGTGGCAGTAGAAAGGTACGGAGAGCACGGCGGGCAGTAATTAGGTCTCACCCGCCCAGAGGCCGACAGCGTTTACCGCTTCATTTTGGGAGGTGATGTTTATAGTGTCTTTTATAACTCTCCTCACATTAACTTTGAAATGTCAAAAGCAGGCAGTTAATTGTTTATTATACAAAATGTCACAAATGTGAAGCACCGTGATATGAAATTATTATAACTGATCTAGCACAAGAAATCCTGCCTTTTACCTTTTATAGCTTGTTTACCAGTCTCTGGATCTCAGCTTCACTGCCATGATGCAGCCTGTGGGTGCCAGGCAGTTACTGTCTGATGAATAATCTTCTCTGCATGTACTGTGTCCTCAGCCAATTGAAAAATAAAAATAACATGATATGAAAATTACTATTATGGCTTAAAGTAACATGTACTTAGAAGAATGGGAGATGTCGGAATAGTAATGTCACGTGTCCTGATTTCATTCCAGCTGAGACTGAGATGCAGAGAATCACGATGCGAAGCTTACCGAAGTGGTTTAAACCAGCAAGACTGGGTGTGCACGGCCCGAATTTTCTAAAGTTGGTATGTGTTGACAGTAACGTCATGTATCTACCCCCAGATCTCTGGGCCATAAAACTACATACCAGCATGAGAATTTTTTCCTATCACCTGCCAAATTTACAGAGACCAAACACCCTCCCCCGCTACCCACTATTCCAGTCTTGCCGAATCTTACCCCTGCTGGCAATCTCCTTGTCTTTAGGCTCAAATAAGTCAATTTTCCTCATAAAAATCAGACAGATGGGAAGGAGCGGAGGCCAGAGGGAAGGAGGAGATAAAGTAGGAGTAAAACAAAGCAGTGTGTTTCCATGGGGGAGGAAAGAAGAGTCCAGGAAATCAGTGGGGTGGAAGTGAGGTCAGGAAGGCTCCGTAATATTCATTAGACACAATTTACACTTCAAAATTTTTGCGGCTAAAATTCAGTAAAACGAATGAACGGATGACAACAGGTATCAGTTGACTATGGAACTTGTGTTTACAGCAACAGCAGTCAAGGAGCACACAAGGGAAAACACACCATTCTGCACCCACAGCAGGTTAACTCTCTCTAGCATCACTGAGATCGCGGATGTGTGTTAGTTTGCTTGGCTAATCCACACAACTAGTGAAGCCCTCGTAAGAATCCCATAGGTACGGTAGTTCACCAAATCATCAAATTTATAGTTAAAATAACTCCGAGGAGCAGTTAGTACAAGGAATAGACAACTTATGTCTTATTACACATTGGTCCAGAAAACAGAAGAGGGACTACTGTTCAAGTCATTTTAATATAGCTTTGTTTGTAATAAAACTTAGAGATGGGTGAAGAAAAGAAATTTATAGGCCTTTTTTAAGAAAACAGGTGCAAAAATTCTAAAAGAAATATTAGCCAACCAAATTCAATAATTACTTAGAAACTACATAATGTCCAGTAGCAAGTTTCCTAGGAATGCAAGTGTGGGTCATCATTAGCACATCTACCATTTCAGGGGAGTGAAGAAGAAAAGCCTCTGAGTGAGTTCGAGCAACAGTGTGTCAACAAGCTCACTCTGGCAGGAGTGCGGAGAGGAATGGAAAGAACTAGAGAGGACCGGGGCCGCCGCTGAGAGGACAGACTGTGGCAGCAGGCAGGGGAGGGGCGTCAGCCTGCACGAGGGTGGTGGCAGTGGTGGTGACGAGAGACTGACCAGGAATCAGAGAAACGCAATTAAAACCGCAACGCGATGCTACTTTATGGCCATAATAATGGCAAAGAGCAGAAAAGCAGAAGCTTTTTTTTTTTTTTTTTTTTGGAAACAAGGTCTCTCTATGTAGCCCAGGCTGGAGTACAGTGGCAGGATCGTAGCTCACTGCAGCCCTGAACTCCTGGGCTCACGCGACCCTCCCACCTCGGCCTCCAGAGTAGCTGGGACTACAGGCGCACGTTACCACACCCAGCTATTTAAAACACTTTTTTGTAAAGACAAGGTCTCACTGTGTTGCCCAGGCTGGTCTTGAACTCCTGGCCTCAAGCAGTCCTCCTGCCTCAGCCTCCCAAAGTGGTGGGATTACAGGCGTGAGCCACCAGATGCATTTAATGTGGGAGAGAACACGAGGGGCCAAGAACTCCTGTCCACCGCTGGTGATGGAGTGCAAACTGGCACAGCCACGCAGGAAGGCGACCTGTAGCACAGCACAAAACTAAACATGTGCGTTCTTCAGTGCTCAGGGATCTCACTTTGGATGAAGGTCCCAGAGAAACTCTCACACAGGTGCAAAGGAGACAGATACAAGGAAGTTCACTGCAGCCTTCTTTTTGAGAGCCAGAAGGTGGAGGCAACCTGGGTATCGATCACCAGGACAACGAAGGAATGAAACAGATGAAAATAATAACAGTACCTACCTGGAAAGACTGTTGTAAGGCTTGAATGAGTTTATGTAAAGGGCTTAGAAGAGTGTCTCACACATAGTAAGCTCTATATAAATTTGCTAATAACATACACAATTATTATAATGGAATACTAAGTAATATTAAAATGCAATGATATATAGATCTTAAAAATAAAATACTGGGTAAGAAAAATATGAAAAAGAATAAGACTCATAGCATAAAAGCATTTTTGAAAATTAAAACACATATACAAACCCCCCAATACTACAGATTTTTATAAGAATATGTACATATTAAGAAAATAACCAAACATACTAGAGATGATACCACAGAGAGAAGGGAAAAATGGCAGGGTTCAAGTAAGAAGAAATATTAATGAAAGAGAAAGCCCCGCATGCATCAATGAGGACGGCAGACTATGACCTGAGCTATATGATTAACACCATTCTCTACACCTAAAGGATACTTTAAAAGAAAACATCACGTCAGTAGGTTGGCTATTTTTATTTTATAGCTGAGATATCTGAGGCTTGGAGATACTGTCTTATTTATTACACAGGAACTCAGCAGCAGAGCGGGAACCAGGATACGGGCTGATCTTCTCGTCCTCAGAATGCAGCGCATCATTCCATTCGGCCGCTCAACACTTATTTACCGAGTGTCAGGATTCCAAGTGCTGGCAACACAGCAGTGAACAAAACAGACACAACCCCTTCTGTTACCAAACTGCGTGAATAAATGTATAGTTACAAATAAAATTAAGTGCTCTGAAAGGGAAAAAAAACCCAGATCTATGAGCATCATACAAAGAAACTTTACCTAGACTAGGGGTAGCGAGTCAGGGAAGGCCTGAAATTTAAAGGTTTAATAGAATCTTACCTAAATAAAAGGGGTGACGTTCAATGAAGTTAGGCTGAGGATGAAGAGAAGGTAAGGGGCATACCAGAGAGAATGGCAAGTGCAAAGGCCCTGTAGTCAGAGAAAAAAAAAGGTGCATTCTAGGAATGGAAAGAAGGCCTGCGTGGCTTGAATATAAAAAGCGGGATAGGGATTGGTACAAGATGAAGCAAATACACAGGCACTAGATCACACATGACCTTGAGGGATATGGTGAAGATTTCGAACTTTCCCCTAAGGGCAATGGACAGTTCCTGAGTGATTCTGAGCAAAGGTGTGTTCTGGTAAGATAACACTGGCTGGAGTGTGGAGAACAAGGAGAAGGACTAGAACGGAAGGAGAGAGATCGGTGAGCAGACAGAGACGCCGACTGTGAGCAGAGACTTGCGTTAGGGTGCCAGGAGCAGTGGTAGCAAGAAGCGGACAGATCTGTCATCTGGAATAATATCTCAATATAAAAGTTATTTCTATAATATAAATCTCTGATCATGTACATTTTAGTGTGCTTCCACAGCTCACCAAGGTTTTATTGAGGTGTGCTTCCAATTTTTTATAACAGGCATCTACTGAACCTTAATTCATCAAAGAATCATTGGGAAAAATTATGATAATGCTTCCAGGGTGACTAACTCCCTGAGCCAGGAAGAAGGAAGCCATACTTTCTCCTAAACTATGCTTTGCCACCAAAGACCACTTTCTCTGTCTTACAGCCCTCTGACCATTAGCAAATGGCAGCTGCCCAGTCGGGCTGGGACTGGGCTGGGGCGTCCACCTCCTCCGTCTCCCCAGAGCCCCGGGACCTGCCAGCACTGCTGACGCTGCTGAACTAAGAACCCAATCAATTCATATCTGATGTTTTACAGAATCATTTCCTGAAGATTCCAATCTGAACATTCTAACACTTCTGCACTTTTATATCCCACTGGAGTCCCTCCCTTTTACACTCTGCTTTATTACCCTTTCAGTTGATTTCATCACGGGTTCACGGAAAACAACTTCACCAACGACCAGAACTGAAGTCGTCCCCTGCTTGAGCACTAGGTAGTTTTTATGATAATTTTACCACAGGTAATGTTGTGATTTTTAAGTACATTTCTCTCTTGTAGCACTATACCGATTCCTGTCTTTAAAAAGATAGGTATCTAATGCAGCTATAAAAGAAACATACCCATCTTCACAATATTAATGAGCCAATAAATTCAAAAAGATTGCTGTGCCCCAGCCTGGCTCGCCCACCAGGCTTCTCCTCTCACACAGTTGCTTTATTTACTCAAAACTGTGACACCCAAGCCCTGTCACATTGGAGTATGAGGCAGGAAGGGGCACCAGGCTTAGAGGCCCCTTCCCAAGACCTCTATGCAGCAGCCTGCTCTCGCAGCCTCAAAGCCTGAAGGTTTCATTCAGCCCACGTCGCTATTCCAGCAGGCAATGCTGTGACGCCCCAAAGGCTACTGAAATCTTTTTTGCCAGTGCCTCTCCCATTTTAAACTTCTTTCTTGAGACATAATTGACATACGGTGAACCGTACATATTTGAAGTGTGCAATGGGATGAGTCTTGACATACGCAGACACTCATGAAACTACCAGCGCAATCCAGGTAACAAAGCTTTCCATCGTGCCCTGCTCCTCTGTAATTCCTCCTGCAGCCTCGCAGCGCTGCGGATCTGCTCTCTGTCGCTACGCATTAGACTGCATTATCCGGTGTTGTGCACAAATGGAATCGCACAGCATACATTCTTTCTGTGTGCCACCTTTCATCCAGATTCTTAAGGACTCTTCCACAGAATCACCAGGTAACTCACTGTACTTCATGAAGAAATCCCCGTCTCACCCGGAAATAGGGTTTCTCTTAGTTCAGTGGGCTCTACTAGGGAGCACACAGATGCCGAGACGCACGGAAGGCACCGGTGCTGGCCCTGTCCACTCTGCCTTGTCTCTTACTTAAGACAGGCAATGTGGAAATAGCTTAATTTAAAAAAGAAACATTCATTTTTTTTGATAATAAAGTAACACATTCACTGAATAAAATATGCCAAAGGAGAAAAATGTAATTAAAAAAATAAAAATCACAGGTAATCCCATCATCTAGAAAACCTGTTAACATTTTGATGTTCTTCCTTACAGTCTTTTTTAAAGCACTGTTAAGGACTGAATTGTGCTCCCCCAGAACAGTACCTTAGAATGTGACTGTGTTCTGAGACAGGCAGAGGTAATTAGGGTTAAATGAGATCATAAGAGTGGAGCCCCAATCCAGTGTGACTGATGTCGTTTTCTAGTAAGAGGACAAGACACCAAGGATGTGTTCGCACAGAGAAATGGCCATGTGGAGACACAGCAAGAAAGTGCCACCTACATGCCAATGAGAGAGGCCAGAGAAGAAAGCAAACCTGCTGATACCTTGATCTTGAACTTCCAGCCTCTAGAACTGTGAAGAAATAAATTTCTGTCATTTAAACTACCCAGTCTGTGGGGTATTTTTTAATGGCTGTCTTAGCACATTAATACATACACATATAAAAGTACATATATTATCTTTAATTTAAAAATACTGGCCTCAATCTGGCCATGAAGATGGCACCCTACTTCTATTTTACATTCCATTATGGGCATTGCCCTGTGCTACGAACAGCTGCACAGAAACGTTGCTGTGCGCGCGTGCCATAATTTATTCCATCATGCCCGTATTGCTGGACATTTGTAGTCCTTCCCTTTTTTAGTTATCATAAATAACACTGTGCTGAACATTCACATAGAAGAAGTGTTCCTGAATATTTCTTTAGGATAAATTAGTAAAGGTCAAAGTAGTAAATCAAGGGATATTTTAAAGATTCTTAATATATATTGCCAAATTGTCTTCTAAAAAACTTGTGCCATCCATATCTTGGCAGCATATGGGACTGCCCATTTCTCACACCTTACTAATAAATACTAAATATTTTCATTTAAAATATCTCTGCTGACAGGATTTTAAAATAAAACTCGAGCTGGGTGCAGTAGTGTGCACCTGTAATCCCAGCTACTTGGAGTCTGAGGTGGGTGGATAGCCTGGGACAGGAGTTCAAGGTCAATCTGGGCAACATAGTGTAATCTCACCTCTTAAAAAAAAAGTGTTATTTTTAATTAAAAAAAATGGAACTTGACAAGCTGATTTTCAAGTTCATTAGAAAAGAAAATTTTAAAGAATAGCCTAGAAAAATTAGAAAAATAACTGAGTGTAGATTTGCAGCACTGGATAGCAACGTAGATGATAAAGCTGCTGTGATTTAAATGGTATGATGGAGAAGCTAGAATTGATATACAAATCTATGATAAACTGATGAAAGAAAGAATGGAATAATCAAAAGAATTTCAAGACAATCGGCCACAAATTGCAGAAATAAAAGTTAAATCCCTACCTCAGATGAAACATAAAAGAAATTTTAAGTGGATTAAAGAATTAAATGCTTAAACACACACAAAGACACACACACACGTGCGCATATACACAATCCAACAATAACGAAACAACCAACCACTGACAACTACCACATAGGAGCATATTTTTATATTTTGAGCTGGGGAAGGAGTTTCTAAGCAAATCAGAAAATCCTGAAGTAAGAAAAAAATGACTGACAGATATGCCCAACTCAAAATTAAAAACTTCTAAATAGCAAAGACACCATAAACAAAGTTAAAATGGTAATTAATAGTCTGGGAGAAGATATTTGCAATGTACACAAAAGGCAAAGAATAAATATTCATAATCTACAAATTAAAAATAAAAAAGACAAGCAAACAAGGAGAAAAGTTGGCAAAGAATATAAAGAGGTAATTCATAAAAAAATAGAAATAGTCAAGAAACAAAAAGACATTCAATTTTAGTTATAATCAGGCAAATGTAAGTTAAAACATAAAAATATTTTATTTTGATGTATATACTTCTGTATTGTTTGATGTTTGATGAAAAATGAGTATTGCTTTTGTAAATAAAAAATAGAAAATAAAAATATTTGTCAATTAAGCCAAAAAATAGTATCTGCTTCAATATGCATTTCTTTATTAGTGAGACCAAACTCTTTCAAGTTTATTGACTATTATATTTCTTTTTCTTTCTTTGTTAATAAATTGCAGTTTGTATATTTTTATATTGGGGATTCATATTTTTTCTTACTTGTCGTGTATGTTGCAATTATTTTTTCCCAGTTTGTCAAACACCTTTGAATTCTGTTTATGGTTTCTGCTTTTGCTTTTATGCTGAGAAAGTCGTTCCTCACCTTGAGATCAGATAAATACTTCTTAATAGTTCCCTACAGCTCTTTTGGAGTAACATTGTAAAATCTAACCCTTTATAAGAAACTGTTTTGGTATATAGAATGAGCAAAGAATTTTACATAACTGTTTTCAATTGTTAACTGTCTGAGAATCATTTGCTGTATTACCCTTCTATACTTAATTGATGTGAAATATTATATTTTGTACTATATTCTTACACGTACTGAGATCTAATCCGGAGTTTGGATGATTGCTTAATTTTCTACCAGTTTATTCTTGCATTAATGCCATGCTACTTTAGCGTGCAGTACTAATTTTAATACTTGGTGGTAATAGACTCCTCATTCATTCATATTTTTATTTTTTATTAGGTTTCATTTTGGGGAGGAGGGAGGGGATATTTCCATTTGTTTATCCTCTTGGCAAAAAATTTAAGGAAACTTAGCCAAAATTTTTTTAAAAACCACAATTGGGATTTTGAGTAGTCCTATGTTAAAATTCTAGATTAAGATGGGGAGAACCATCATCTTTGCGATATTAAATTTTCCTATCTAGGAATATGTCTTTCCATTATTCAGCGCCCCTTAAAGATTTATAGTTATTAAAACCTGTGGATTTATTAACTTTATTCCTAGGTAGGTATTGTTGTTTGTGGGAGAAAACAAAAAGGTTCAGAGCTCCAGCAAATGCCCCCAGCACGCTCACCGTACAGCCACGCTGCGAGCACACAGCAGCCTGCGGCCTCCCGCCTTTGTTCCTGACCCGTCGTCCCATCACTAAGGGCCTGAAGCGGGTCAGAGATGGGTGGTCCTTGGTAATATGGCTAGAGATGGACTAGGTAAAAAGAAGTGTGGCTCATAGATTGTTACTAGATATTTTACAATTTTTATTGCTACTATGAGTGCAATAGAATTTTTTCCCCATTATACTAACTGGTCATTTTGGGGATTTGAGAAAACCTTTGGTTTATATATATATAGTGTTAAATCTGGCTATCTTCCTTAGAATTCTCATTAGTTCTATATTTTTTCAATCCATGTCCTTGGGTACATTATCCACCTGCAAATAATGTTTGGTCACTTTTCCCCAATATTTATTACAGCTACTTCTTGTTCAACCACCCCCTAACCCCTGGTCCTTGCTCCCCTCTGCCAAAAGAAATTCTAGAAAATGTTAAACAGAGCGGCAAGCAGGGCCAGTTTCCTTTTGGTCATGAGAGCTGTGCAGTCAGACGAGCCCTGCACTCGAATGGGGCTCACACTTAGTTCAATGCCCACTCTTCCTGTCTTAAAATTATTTATAATCTTATCTTTGAACTTATGTTTTGTTTTGATTTTTTTCCCCTTGAACCCCCTTTCAAGGAAAATGAACTTATGTTTTAAAAATAAGGTCTGAAGACAATGAAGCGAGCCCATGAACAGAGGAGGTATGCAAAATGAGGGGTGCCCACCGTTCCCCACAGCCGCGACTGGTGCAGTGTTCAGGCGTCCCATGAGCACAGAATCCGGTGGACTCACAGCGCACGGGAGCTGGGAGACTCAAATCCAGTGCAAGGTGACTATGCCTGTGACTGAGAAAGCAGCGCTGCTGACAGTGCCGGGGCGCCATGCTTTCCCTTCAAGTCAGAACTGGCCTCAAACGTGCAAAGAAGGCAAAGGCACCCCAAGAAGCACTAATAACCAGGCAACTCTATCGAATCCTTTTTCGCTCCTATTGCCTTGTATTGGCCAAATACACATACTGACAACAGTGACACAGAAAGAAAGGGAAAGACAGGGAAACTCACAGTTCCCTTCCCTTAAGTCCTTCCGTACGCATCTACTCATCAATAAGCCAAAGGTAGAGGGTGTCGGTAGAATGCGTATCAAGAAGTGAAACAAAAATAGTTCAATTAGCTTTGGGCAGCATTTTTACTGTTTCGGTAAGAACTAAATTCATATACACATATGAGCTACCAAATGTGAATTGTGTAATTTTGGTAATTCTGC
>CAUYSK010126072.1:0-12164 GCA_963575035.1 Avahi laniger | reverse complement strand
GATAGTGCTAGGGTGATACTTAGGGTTAGGGTAAGCGTTAGGGTTATGGTGATTGTGAGGGTGAGTGTTGGCGTTTGTATTAGGTTTACAGTTAGGGTTAGGGTTAGGGCTATGCCTAGGGTTAGCGTGAGTGTTAGTGTTAGTGTTAGGGTTAGGGTTAGGTCTAGGGCTATGGTTAGAGTTATGGTTAGGGCTAGGTCTAGGGTTAGGGCTCGGGATAGGGTTAGGTTTACGGTGATTGTGAGGGTGAGTGTGAGGGGTAGGCTTAGGGTTATGGTGCGAGTTAGGGTTAGGTTTAGGGTTAGGGCTAGTGTTAGGGTGAGGGTGAGGGTTAGGTTTAGGGTTAGCATTAGGGTTATGGTTAGGGTGAGGATTAGGGTTGGGGTTAGGGTTACTGTGAGGGTTAGGGTTATGGTTAGGCCTAGGGTTAGTGTTAGGGTTAGGGCAAGGGTGATTGCTAGGGTTATTGTTAGGGTTACGGTTAGGTTAATGTTTAGAGTTAGGATTAGGGTTAGGGTTAGGGTTAGGTTTCGGTTAGGTTTAGGGTTAGGGTGAGGGTGAGGGTTAGGGATAGGGTTAGGGCGAGGGTTAGAGTTAGGGTTCAACTTAGGGCTAGGTCTAGGGTTAGGGTTAGGGTGAGGGCTAGGTCTACGGATAGGGTTAGGCTTAGTGCTTGGGCTAGGACAAGTGTTAGGGCTAGGGCTAGGGCTAGGGTTATGGTTAGGGCTAGGGCTAGGGCTAGGTCTAGAGCTAGGGCTACGGTAAGTGTTAGGGTTATGGGTAGGGTTAAGGTTAGCGTAGGGCTAGGGTTGGGCTCGGGCTAGGGTTTGGGCTAGGGTTAGGGTTAGGGCTAAGAGTAGGGTTAGGTTTAGGGTGAGGTTGAGGGTGAGGGTGAGGTTTAGGGTTACGGTTGGGCTAGTGTTAGGGTTAGGGTTAGTGTCAGTGTTATGGTTACGGTTAGGGTTAGGTTTAGGGTTACGGTGAGGGTTAGTTTTAGGGTTAGGGTTAGCATTAAGTTTAGTGTTAGGGTTAGGGTTAGGGTTACAGTTCAGTTAGTGTTAGGGTTAGGGTTAGAGCTAGGGTTAGGGTTAGGATTAGCGTTAGTGTTATGTTAGGGTGAGGGTTAGCGTTAGGGCCAGGGTTAGACTTAGGCTTAGGGTTAACATGAGAGTTTGTGTTAGGGTTAGGGTTTAGGATTAGCATTAGCTAGGGTTAGCTTCAGCTTGACAGTTAGGACTAACGTTAGCACGCAGGTTAGGGTTACTGTTAGGGTTAGGGTTAGCATTAGGGTTAGGTTAGATTTAGGGTTATGGTTAGGGTTTATGGTTAGTGTTAGGGTTAGGGTTAAGTTTTTGGCTATGGTTCGGTTAGGATAATGGTTAGGCTTAGGGTTCGATTAGCATTAGGGTTAGTGTTAGGCTTAGAGTTAGCTTAAAGTTTAGATTTAGAATTAGGGTTAGGTTTAGGGTTAGGGTGGTGTCAGGGTTAGGGTTAGGATAAAGTTTACATTTAGGATTAGGTTTAGGGTTAGTGTTAGGATTAGTGTTAGGGATAGGTTTTGGGTTATTGTTAGGGTTAGTGTTAGGATTAGGTTTAGGTTAATGATTAGAGTGAGCATTAGGGTTAATGTTAGTGTTAGGGTTAGTATTAGGATTAAGGTTTAGAGTTTGGGTTAGGGTTAGAGTTAGGTTAGGGTTAGAGTTAGTGTTAGGGTTAGGGTAGTGTTCTGGTTTAGTGTTACAGTTAGTGTTATGGTTATGTTTTTGTTTAGGGTTAGTGTTAGGTTAAGGTTTAGAGTTAGGATTAGGGTTAGGTTTAGCGTTAGTGATAGGTTGAGGTTTAGAGAAAGGGTTAGGGTTAGTCTTAGCGTTAGGGTTTGGCTTACGATAATGGTTAGGGTTAGGGTTTAGGGTTAGTGTTAGGATTAGGGTGTGGATAGTGTTAGGGTTAGGGTTAGGGTTAGATTTAGGTAAATGTTTATAATTAGGGTTAGGAGTTAGCGTTGGAGTTTGTTTAAGGTTAGAGCTAGAACTAGATTTGGGTTAGGGTTAGGGTTTGGTTTTAGGTTTGGATTAGGTTTAGAGTTAGCTTAGGGTTCGGGTTAGGGTTAGTGTTATGGTTAGGGATGGGTTAGGCTTAGGTTTAGGGTTAGGGTTATGGTTAGGGCTAGGGTTAGGGTTAAGGCTAGAGGTAGGGTGTGGGTAAGGGGTAGGGTTAGGTCTAGGGTTAGGGTTAGGTTTAGGGCTAGGGATAGGTTGGGCTGAGGGTGAGGGTCATGGTTATGTTTAGGGTTATGTTTAGTGTTAGGGTGAGTTTGATGTTTAGGATTAGGGTTAGGGTTAGAGTTAGGATTAGGGTTAGGTTAAGGTTAGGGTTAGGGTTAGGCTTAGGTTTAGCATTAGAGTTTGTGTTAGGGTTAGGGTTTAGGATTAGTAGCTTTAGGTTCAGGTTGACATTTAGGACTAGGCTTAGCATTCGGGTTAGGGTTACTGCTAGCTTTACGGTTAGAGTTAAGTGTAGGGTTAGGGTTAGGGTTTAGGGTTAGGTTTTTCGTTAGGGTTAGGGTTAGAGTTAGGTTAAAGTTTAGAGTTAGGATTAGGGTTATGGTTAGGGTTAGGTTTGGTGTTAGGGGTAGGGTAAGGGTTATTGTTAAGGTTAGTGTTAGGTTTAGGTTTAGGTTAAGGTTTGTATTGAACATTAGGGTTATGGTTAGTGTTAGGGTTACAGTTAGCCTTAGGGTTTAGTGTTGGGTTAGGGTTAGAGTTACGTTAGGGTTAGGGTTAGGGTTAGGGTAGTGTTAGGGTTTAGTGTTAGGGTTAGTGTTAGGGTTATGTTTTTATTTAGAGTTAGTGTTAGGTTAAGGTTTAGAGTTAGGATTAGGGTTAGGGTTAGTGTTAGTCTTATGAAAAGGTTTAGCGTTAGGATTAGGTTTAGGTTTAGAGTTACTTTAACGGTTAGGGTTATTGTTAGGGTTAGTGTTAGGTTAAGGTTTAGAGTTAGGATTAGTGTTAGGTTTAGCGTTAGGGTTAGGGTTAGGTTTAGAGTTTAGGATTAGGGTTAGGGTTAGGGTGAGGGTTAGCGTTAGCATTAGGGTTAGGGTAGTGTTACATTATGGTTAGGGTTAGGGTTAGGTTAAAGTTTAGAGTTAGGGCTAGGGTTAGAATTAGTGTTAAGATTAAGGTTAGGATTAGAGTTACGGTAGAGTTAGGCCTAGGGTTAGGGTAGGCTTAGGGTTAGGGTTATTGTAGAGTTAGGGTAAGGATATAGTTTAGGGTTAGGGTTAGGATTACAATGCTGTTAGGGTTAGGGTTAGGGTTAGGGTTAGGGTGAAGGAGAGGGTGAGGGTGAGGGTTAGGGTTAGGGTTAGGTTTAGGTTTAGGTTTAGTGTTAGGGTTAGGTCTAGGATTAGGGTAGGGTTAGGGTTAGGGTTAGGATTAGGGTTACAGCTAGGGTTAGGTTTGGGATTAGGGCTAGGGTTATGGCTAGGGTTAGCATGAAGGTTAGGGTTAGAGATAGGTAAGCGTTAGAGTGATGGTTAATATTAGGGTTAGCGTTACGGTTACTGTTAGCATTAGGGCTAGGATTGGGGTTAGGGTTAGGGTTCGTGTTAGGGTTAGTGTTAGGACTAGGGTTAGGTTTAGGGTTAAGGCTAGGGTTATGGCTAGGGTGAGGTTTAGGGTTAGTGTAAGGTTTAGGGTTATGGTCAGCATGAGGGTGGGTGTTAGGGTTAGGGTTAGGTTTACAGTTAGAGTTAGTGTTAGGGCTAGGGCTAGGGTTAGTGCTAGGGCTAGGGATAGTGTTAGGGTTAGGGCTAAGGCTAGGGTTAGGTTTAGGGTGAGGTTGAGGATGAGGGTGAGGTTTAGGGTTACGGTTAGGGTTAGTGTTAGGGTTAGGGTTAGTTTTAGCGTTATGGTTAGGGTTAGGGTTAGGTTTAGGTTTACGGTGAGTGTTAGGGTTAGGATTAGTCTTAGGGTTAGGGTTAGAGTTGAGTTAGTGTTAGGGTTAGGGTTAGAGTAAGGGTTAGGGTTAGGATTAGGGTTAGTGTTAGGGCTAGGGTTAGCCTGAGAGTTTGTGTTAGGATTATGGTTTACGATTAGCATTAGTTAGGTTTAGGTTCATTTTGACAGTTAGGACTAGGGTTAGCATGCAGGTTAAGGTTACTGTTAGGGTTAGGGTTAGCGTTAGGGTTAGGTTAGGTTTAGGGTTATGGTTAGGGTTAGGGTTAAGGTTAAGTCATTGGTTAGGGTTCGGTTAGGGTTAGGTTAGGCTTAGGTTTCAATTAGCATTAGGATTAGTGTTAGGCCTAGGGTTAGTTTAAAGGTTAGGATTAGAATTAGGGTTTAGGGTTTGGGTTAGGGTTTGAGTTAGGTTAGGGTTAGGGTTAGTGTTAGGGTTAGGGTAGTGTTAGGATTTAGTGTTACGGTTAGTATTAGGGTTATGTTTTTGTTTAGGGTTACTGTTAGGTTAAGGTTTAGAGTTAGGAAAAGGGTTAGGTTTAGCGTTAGGCATAAGTTAAGGTTTAGAGAAAGGATTAGGGTTAGTTTTTGCTTAGGTTTGGCTTACGATAATGGTTAGGGTTAGGGTTTAGGGTTAGTGTTAGGGTTAGAGTGTGGATAGTGTTAGGCTTAGGGCTAGGGTTAAGTTTAGGTAAAGGTTTATAATTAGGGTTAGGAGTTAGCATTAGGGTTAGGTTAAGGTTAGAGTTAGAACTAGATTTGGGTTAGTGTTAGGATTAGGTTTTATGTTTTGGTTAGGGTTAGAGTTAGGTTAGGGTTCGGGTTAGGGTTAGTGTTAAGGTTAGGGATGGGTTAGGGTTAGGTTTAGGGTTAGGGCTAGGGTTAGGGTTAGGGCTAGAGGTAGGGTGTGGGTAAGGGGTAGGGTTGGGGCTAGGGTGAGTGTGAATGTTATGGTTAGGGTTAGGGTTAAAGTTACTGTGATGGTGAGGGTGAGGGTTAGGGTTACGGTTTGTTTCAGGGTTAGGGTAGGGTGAGAGTTAGGGTTAGGATTAGGGTTAGAGTTAGGGTTAGGGTGAGCATTAGGTTTACGGTTAGATTTAGGGTTGGTTTGAGGGTGAGAGTGAGGGTTAGTGTTAGGGTTAGGGTAATAGAGTTATTGTGAGGGTGAGGGTTAGGGTTAGGCTTAGGGTTAGGATTAGGGTTAGGGTTAGACTTAGGGTTAGGATTAGGGTTAGGGCTATGGTTAGGGTTAGGATTAGGGTTAGGGTTAGGGATAGGGCTAAGGATAGGTCTGGGCTGAGGGTGAGGTTCATGGTTAGGTTTAGGGTTTGGTATAGGGTTAGGATGAGTTTGATGTTTAGGGTTAGAGTTAGGATTAGGGTTAGGTTAAGGTTAGGGTTAGGGTTATCGTTACAGTTAGTGTTAGGCTTATGGTTAGCATTAGAGTTTGTGTTAGGGTTAGGGTTTAGTATTAGCATTAGTTAAGGTTAGGTTCAGGTTGACACTTAGGACTAGGCTTAGCGTTCGGGTTAGGGTTACTGCTAGCGTTAGGGTTAGAGTTAAGTTTAGGTTTAGGGTTATCATCAGGGTTAGGTTAGGTTTAGGGTTATGATTAGGGTTTAGGGTTAGGTTTTGGGTTAGTTTTTTGGTTAGAGTTAGGGTTAGGATTAAGTTAAAGTTTAGAGTTAGGATTAGGGTTATGGTTAGGGTTAGGTTTAGTGTTAGGGATAGGGTTAGGGTTATTGTTAAGGTTAGTGTTAGGGTTAGGGTTAGATTAAGGTTTGTAGTGACCATTAGGGTTATGGTTAGTGCTAGGGTTACGGTTAGCCTTAGGGTTTAGTGTTTGGGTTAGGGTTAGAGTTACGTTAGGGTTAGGGTTAGGGTTAGGGTAGTGTTAGGGTATAGTGTAAGGGTTAGTGTTAGGGTTATGTTTTTATTTAGAGTTAGTGTTAGGTTAAGGTTTAGAGTTAGGATTATGGTTAGGGTTAGGGTTAGTCTTATGGAAAGGCTTAGGGTTAGGGTTAGGTTTACGTTTAGAGTTACGTTAAGGGTTAGGGTTAGTGTGTTAGGGTTAGTGTTAGGTTAAGGTTTAGAGTTAGGATTAGGGTTAGGTTTATCGTTGGGGTTAGGGTTACATTTAGAGTTTAGGATTAGGGTTAGGGTTAGGGTCAGGGTGACGATTAGTGTGGGGGTTAAGGTTGGGGTTAGGGTTAGTGCTAGTCTTAGGTTTAGGGCTGGGGTTAGGGTGAGGGTTAGGACTAGGTTTAGGGTTAGGGTTAGGGTGAGGTTTACGGTTAGCGTTAGGGTTAGGGTGAGTGTGAGGGTGAGCTTTAGGATTAGGGTTAAGGTGAGTGTGAGGGTCATGGTTAGGGTTAGGGTTAGGGCGAGGGTCAGGGTTAGGGTTAGGGTTAGGGTTAGCGTTAGGTTGAGGGTGAGGGTTAGGGTTAGGGTTAGAGTTAGGGTTAGGGTAACGGTGAGTGTGAGAGTTAGGTTTAGGGTTAGGGTTAGGACGAGGGTAAAGGATAGGTTTATGGTTAGTCTTAGGTTTAGGGTTAGAATTAGGGTTAGTGTCAGGGTGAGGGGTAGGTTTAGGGTTAGTGTTAGCGTTAGGGTTAAGGTTAGGGTTAGAGTTAGGGTTACGGTGAGGGTGAGGGATAGGGTTAGGGTTATGGTTAGGGTTAGGGTTAGGCTGAGGTTGAGGATGAGTGTGAGGGTTAAGGTTACGGTTAGGGTCAGTGTTAGTGTTAGGTTTAGGATTAGAGTTATGGTGAAGGTTAGGATGAGGTTTAGGGTTAGGGTTAGGGTGAGGTTTACGTTTAGGGTTAGGGTGAATGTGAGGGTAAGGGTGAAGGTTATGGTTAGGGTTAGGGTCAGAGTGAGGGTTAGGGTTAGTGTTAGGGTTAGCGTTACGTTGAGGGTGCGGGTTAGGGTTAGGGTTAGGCTAAGGTTAGGGTGAGGGTTAGTGTTATGGTTGGGCTTAGGTTTAGTGTTAGGGTTAGGACAACGTTTAGGATTAGGGTTAGGGTTAGGGCTAGGGTGAGGGCTAGGGTGAGGGTTAGGTTAGTGTTAGTGTTAGGGTTAGGTCTATGGCTAGGGCTAGGGCTAGGGCTAGAGCTAATGCTAGGGTTAGGGCTATGGCTAGGTTTAGGCTTAGGGTTATCGTTAGGGTTAGGGCTAAGGTTAGGATTAGGTTTAGGGTTAGGTTAGGTTGAGGGTGATGGTGAGGGTTAGGATTAGGGTTAGGTTTAGGGTTAGGGTTAGGATTCGGGTTTGGGCTAGTGTTAGGGTTAGGGTTAGGGTTAGGCTTAGGTTTAGAGTGAGGTTGAGGGTGAAGGTTAGGGTTAGGGTTAAGGTTAGTGTGAGGGTGAGGGATAGAGTTAGGGTTAGGTTTAGAGTTAGGGTTAGGTTTACGGTGAGGGTCAGGATTAGGGTTAGGGTTAGAGTTATGGTTAGGGGAGGGTTAGGTTTAGGATTTGGGTTAGGGATAGGGTTAGGGTTAGGGCTAGGGTGAGTGTGAGGGTTAGGTTTAGGGTTAGAGTAAGGGTTAGAGTGAGGATTAAGGTTCGGGTTTGGATTAAGGTTACTTGTTAGCGTTAGGGCTAGGTTTAGGGTCAGGGTTAGGGTTAGGGTTGGGGTTAGGGTTAGGGCTAGGCTTATGTTAGAGTTAGGGCTAGCCTTAGGGCTAGTGTCAAGCTTAGGTTTAGGGTAAGGTTTAGGGTTACGGTGAGTTTGAGGCTGAGGGTTAGGGTTAGGGATAGGTTTACAGTTAGGGTTAGGGTTAGGGCTAAGGTTAGAGTTATGGCTAGGTTTAGGGTTATGGCTAAAGTGAAGGTTATGTTTAGGGTTAGGGCTAGGTCTAGGGCTAGGGTTACTGTTAGGGTTAGGGTTAAGGTCAGGGTTAGGGTGAGTGTGAGGTTTAGGCTTAGCATTAGGTTTAGTGTTAGAGTGAGGGTCAGGGTTACGTTTAGGGTTAGAGTGAGGGTGAGGGTGAGGGTGAGGGTGAGAGTAAGCGTTAGGGTTATCGTTAGGTGAGGATTAGGGTTAGAGTTAGGGTTAGGGTGAGTTTTATTGTTAGGGTTAGGGTTAGTGTTGTGGTGAGGGTGAGCGTGAGGGTTAGGGTTAGGGTTAGGGTGAGGGTGAGGGTGAGGGTGAGGGTGAGGGTTAGGATTAGGGTTAGTTTCACCATTAGGGTTAGGGTTCAGGTTAGAGCTATGGTTAGGGTTATGGTTATGTTTAGAGTGAGGGTCAGGGTGAGTGTTAGGGTTATTGTGGCGGTGAGGGTTAGGGCTTGGGTTAGGATTAGCGTTAGTGTTAGAGTTAGTGCTAAGATTAGGGTTAGAGTTAGGATTAGCATTAGGGTTAGGCCTAGGGTTAGGGTTATCATTAGGTCTAGAGTTAGGGCTAATGTAAGGGTGAGGGTTAGGGTTAGGGTTAGGCTAAGTTTAGGGTGAGGGTAAGATAAGGGTTGGGGTTAGGGTTAGTGTTAGGGTTAGGGCTATGTTTAGGATTAGGGTTAGGGTTAGGGCTAGATCTAGAGCTAGGGTTAGGGTTACAGCCAGGGCTAGGGTTACAGTTAGGGTTATGGATAGGGTTAAGGTTAGTGCAAGGGCTAGTGTAAGCGCTCGGGTTAGGGTTAGGGCTAAGGCTAGGGTTAGGTTTAAGGTTAGGTCTAGGGCTAGGCTAGTGTGAGGTTTAGGGTTAGGTTTAGGGTAAGGGTGAGGGTGAGGGTGAGGTTTAGGGTTACGGTTAGGGTTACTGTTAGGATTAGTGTTAGTGTTAGTGTTATCGTTAGGGTTAGGATTAGGTTTAGGGTTAGTGTGAGGGTGAGGGTGAGTGTTAGGGTTATGGTTTGGGTGAGGGTTATTGTTACGGTTAGGATTAGGGTTAGGGTGATGGTGAGGGTGAGGGTTACGGTTAGGGTTAGGGTTAGGATTAGGGTGAGTGTTAGGGATAGGGTTAGGGTTAGAGTTAGGGTTAGGGTTCGGGTTAGGGTGAGGGTGAGGATGAGGGTTAGGGTTAGGGTTAGGTTTAGAGTTAGGGTTAGGTTGAGGGTTAGGGTCAGGGTTAGGGTAAGAGTGAGGGTTAGGGTTAGGGTTAGTGTGTGGTTGAGAGTTATTGTTAGGGTTATGGTTAGGGTTAGTGTTAGGGTTAGGGCTAGGATTAGGGTTAGGTTTAGGGTTAGAGTTATTGCTAGTGTCAGGTCTAGGGTTAGTGTTAGGATTAAGGCTAGGCTTAGGGCTACGTTGAGGGTGAGTGTTAGGAGTAGGGTTAGGGTAGGGTTAGGGCCACGTTTGGGGTTAGTTTTAGGGTTTGGGTTAGGGTTAGGGCTAGGGTTAGGGTTAGGGTTAGGGCTAGGGCTAGGATTAGGGTTAGGGCTAGGGCTAGGACTATGGCTACAGCTAGGGTAGAGCTAGTGTTAGGGCTAAGGCAAGGGCAAGGCCTAGGGCTAGGGCTAGGGTTAGGGCTAGGGCTAATGTTAGAGTTAAGTTTAGGGTTAGGTTTAGCGTTAGGGTGCGGGTTAGGGTTAGGCTTAGGGTCAGGGTGATGGTTAGGGTTAGGTTTACGGTTAGGGTGACGGTCAGGGTTAGGGTTAGTGTTAGCGTGAGTGTTAGGGTGTGGGTCAGGGTTAGGGTTAGGGTTAGGGTTAGTGTTAGGGTGAGGCTTAGGTTTAGGGTTAGAGCTAGGATTAGGGTTAGGTTTGAGGTTAGGATTAGGGTTAGCAATGGAGGCAGGGTGAGTGTTAGGGTTAGGTTTAGCTTTCAGTTGAGGGTGAGGATGAGGGTTAGGTTTAGGGTTGGGTTAGGGTTAGGTTTACGGTTAGGGTTACGTTTAGGTTAAAGTTAGAGTTTGGATTATGTGTATGGTTACGTTTAGGGAAGGGTCAGCATTAGGGTTAAAGCTTAGAGTTAGGATTAGTGTTAGGGTTAGTGTTATGTTAGTGTTAGGTTTAGAGTTAGGGTAAGGCTTAGGATTAGCATGAGAGTTTGTGTTATGATTAGCATTCAGGATTAGCATTAGTTAGTGCTAGGTTCAGCTTGACATTTAGGACTAGGGTTAGCGTTCGGGTTAGGGTTACTGCTAGGGATAGGGTTAGGGTTAGCGTTAGGGTTAGGGTTCGATTAGCATTATGGTTAGTGTTAGGGTTAGTTTAAAGTTTAAGGTTAGAATTAGGGTTAGGGTTAGGGTTGGGGTTAGTGTTAGGGTTACGGTTAGGTTAAGGTTTAGAGTGAGGATTAGGGTTAGGGTTAGTGTTAGCATTAGGATTAGGGTTAGGGTTTAGTGTTTGGTTTAGGATTAGAGTTAGTTTAGTGTTAGGGTTAATATAGGGTTAGGGTAGTGTTAGGGTTTAGTGTTACATTTAGTGTTAGAGTTATGTTTTTGTTTAGGGTTAGTGTTAGGTTAAGGTTTAGAGAAAGGATTAGGGTTAAGTTTAGCATTAGGGTTTGTCTAAGGGTAATGGTTAGGGTTAGGGTTTAGGGTTAGTGTTAGGGTTTGGGTGTGGATTGTGTTAGGGTTAGGATTAAGGTTAGATTTAGGTGAAGTTTTATAATTAGGGTTAGGATTTAGCGTTATGTTTAGGTTAAGATTTAGAGTTAGAACTAGAGTTGTGTTTGGGTTATGGTTAGGTTTTAGGGTTTGGGTTAGGGTTAGAGTTAGGTTAGGGTGAGGGTTAGGTTTAGGGTTAGGTTTACGGTTAGTGTTAGGGTTAGGGATAGGGCTAGGGCTAGGGTTAGGGCTAGGGCTAGGACTGCGGGTAGGGTTTGGGCTAAAGCTAAGGCTAGGGCTAGGGCTAGGGATAGGGATAGGTTTAGGGTTAGTGTGAGGGTGAGGGTCGGGGTTAGGGTAAGAGTTATTGTTAGGGTGAGAGTTAGGGTTAGGGTTAGGGGTAGGGGTAGGGTTAGGGATATGGTTAGGGTTAGTGTTATGGTTAGGGTCAGGGCTAGGTTAGGGTTGCATTTATGGCTAGGGTTAGAATTTGGGTTATGGCTAGATTTAGGCTTAGAGCTAGTGTTAGGGTTAAGGTTAGAATGAGGGTGATGTTTAGGGTTAGGGTTAGAGTTAGGTTTAGTGTAACGGTGAGTGTGAGCATTATGTTTAGGGTTAGGGTTAGGGTGAGGGTGAAGGATAGGGTTAGGGTTAGAGTTAGGGTTAGGGTGAGTTTGAGGGGTAGGGTTAGGGTTAGTGTAGCGTTAGGGTTAGGGATAGGGTTAGAGTTAGGGTTACAGTGAGGGTGAGGGATAGGCTTGGGGTTATGGTTAGGTTTAGGGTTAGGGTGAGGGTGAGGATGAGTGTGAGGGTTAAGGTTGGGGTTAGGGTTAGTGCTAGTGTTAGGTTTAGGATTAGTGTTAGGGTGAGGGTTAGGATTAGGGTTAGGGTAAGTGTTATGGTGAGGTTTATGGTTAGTGTTAGTGTTATGGTGAGTGTGAGGGTGAGGTTTAGGGTTACAGTTAGTGTGAGTGTGAAGGTCAGGGTGAGGGTTAGGGTTAGAGTGAGGGTCAGGGTGAGGGTTAGGGTTAGGGTTAGAGTTAGTGTTAGGTTGAGGGTGAGGGTTAGGGTTAGGATTAGATTTACGGTTAGGGTAACTGTGAGTGTGAGCGTTAGGTTTAGAGTTAGGGTTAGGGTGAGGGTCAAGGATAGGGTTAGGGTTAGGGTTAGAGTTAGGGTTAGGGTGAGGGTGACGGGTAGGGTGTGGGTTAGGGTTAGCGAGAGGGTTAGGGTTAGGGTTAGAGTTAGGGTTACGGTGAGGGTGAGGGATAGGGTTAGGGTTATAGTTAGGGTTAGGGTTAGGGTTAGGGTGAGGATGAGTGTGAGGGTTAAGGTTAGTGTTAGGGTTACTCCTAGTGTTAGTTTTAGGGTTAGGGTTAGGGTGAGGGTTAGGATGAGGGTTAGGATTAGGGTTAGGGTGAGGTTTATGGTTAGAGTTAGGGTTAGGGTGAGTGTGAGGGTGAGGTTTAGGTTTAGGGTTAGGGTGAGTGTGAGAGTCAGAATGAGGGTTAGGGTTAGGGTGAGGGTCAGGTTGCGGGTTTGGATTAGGGTTAGGGTTAGCGTTAGGTTGAGGGTGAGGGTTAGGATTAGGGTTAGAGTTACTGTCAGGGTGAGAGTCAGTGTGAGCGTTAGGGTTATGGTTAGGTAGGGTTAGGGTGAGGGTTAGGGTTAGGGTTAGAGTTAGGCTGAGGGTTATGGTTAGGGTTAGTGTTAGGGTTAGTG
>CAUYSK010126063.1:0-15702 GCA_963575035.1 Avahi laniger | reverse complement strand
ACTGTTTTTTAAAATAGTAAATTTTATTTTATGTATATTTTGCCATGATTACAAAAGCAAAAAATGCATGTTCCTAAGCCTTTCACCTTCTCCACAGCTGGGAACTTATCCAAAGGAAATACTGCAACAAGACGTAGAGAGAGAATATGTAATAGCACAATACCAACACTGGAAACATGTTATTAATACAATAGGGAAAACATTTAAAAATAGTAAAACCACACCACATCAACAAGGAAGTCTCTAAAAATTATAAATAGAACTGTGAAGCATAGAAGAGCATTCACAAAATACCACATTTTGAGGAACATTAAAATGTGTGAATATACAAAAATTTTGACTCAGTAATAACAACATATACCTAAAATACAGGAAATGAAAATTAACATTTTGCTTAAATGATGAGATCATGGGCAACATTTTTAAACCATTTATGATTTTTTTCCCCTTCGGAGGAAGTTAAGCAACCCACACGACTGACCCCGTACCACTCCTAAGGAAGAGGATGCCGTGCTGAGACTCCCAACTCCCTTTGGACACCATCTGGTTTCGCCATTTCTGGATTGGTTTTGGGTGGGAGATGAGAGAAAAAATCCAACTGATGCATCTCTTATCACCAAAGAGTCTAGAACCTAAAATGCTTAGCACCACCCCTTGCTAGCTGATCTCCTTGCAGCGGCCAATGAGGAACACAGAAATGAAGACTGCAGGACACCTCTGGCAACAGACCCTAAAAGATTTCATCTTTTTTTCCTTTTAAATTTTTACCTGGTTTGCACACAAGTGTGATATTAGTTCTTATTTTCTTGCCATCGCCACAATCATCACCATCTGAATAAGAGAGTTGAATGTTTCCTTTCTCCTTTGTGGGAGAAGAAATAAATTTTCCCAGATTTTTACTTCCATTCTTATCTGGAAAAGAGAAAGTAGGAAAAAAAAACAGAAGACAAGGTTAAAACTGATCATGACACAGACGAAGGGGGAGGTGGGGGTGGGAAAACCAGCCCAAACCCAGCAGGTGCACCACAGCCCCTTCTCTAGCCACCTACCCCCCACTGGGGCAGTCAGTGGATTTTCTTCTTTTTACTATTACTTTTGTAGAGATGGGATCTCACTATGTTGCCCAGGCTGGTCTCAAACTCCTGGGCTCAAGCGATCCTCCTGCCTTGGCCTCCTAGGTTGCTGGGATTACAGGTGTGAGCTACCGTGCCTGGCTCAATAGGTTTTCTTGAATGACACTTTTGGGGCAGTAACAGCCACACTGGAGCCTCCAAGGCCATCTGCAGGCCTAGCAGGAAAGTGCCGTGAATGACACACAACAGAAACGGCCTACAGGTGCACGATCACCATTTATAAAATCACACTACCGCCGTTTTCGGGGCCTCAGCTACCCTGGGACACAGAGTCTTGAAAGCACAGCCAAGGGGTCAGAGTCTGTCTCGTGACCAAAGCAAAAACTAACTAAACCTTATTCAGCAGCCCAAGCAGGTGGCCGCTTACTTCTTGGTTCAGTTGATTATTACTATAAAGTGCTAAAACTCTGTCCCAAACTCCTGCTTTGAAAGACACAGCACTAATTCTGAATATTGGGATAACTCCTAAAATCCAACAAACGCTCACAATTCCTTACTGAATATTTATAGCAGATTCTCAATAATCTCATCACCTGGCATTTCCACGGTGAGTCTTAAATGAAAAACAACTAATGTGCTAAATATCTATATCAAATCGAGAAGTCTCCGCAGGACAGCTCTAGGACCAAAACAATTACAGCAAAAGGAAACTAAGCACTCTTTTACAAGGTTACAACTGAGACTCCACTTCCCCTAAGTCATAACTTTTGAACAATTCCAGGCAGTCACGTTTAAAAAATTAAAATGGGCTTTACACAAGTACTGGCAATGTTATTCTTCAGGTCACAAACTGAAAAGATGATATAGTATTTTCCAACGTGGTTTTTTCTGCTCCCAGTTATGGCTTTAGCCAAGGTCAGGAGGCTTTGGCCAACCTCAGGATTTCAGAGTGCCTCACGCAGTTACTGACATTTAAGTCACTAAAAAAAAAAAATTTTAACACCCTTTATATGCTGAACCCAGAAAGAGGAGGCTTAGATAAACTGCAGGAGGATTTTCTAACTCGTCCAAGCCGGAGGCAGCATGCTTTTGGGAAAAGCACCGCTCAGATCTTCCCGCTGCACACAACTCACCTACTGCGCACACGGCTGCATCCTCGGGACAGCTTCGCGCCTTGCCTTCCCGCAGCACTCTGTGGCAGATGTTAACGAAAAAATGCTTCTTTTCTGCTTCCATCTGGCTGCCATCCACAGCTTCCCAATTCTGTTCTGGTTCTGTGACAAAAAAAAAAGTTTATTTTCGCCAAAGGCAATGATGATTTCTCCGTGAGTCACACCTAAATGGTGATTAAGCCAAAGGTCAAGGGCCCAAAGCTCCCCGGGTGTTTGGTCACACAATCCCCAGCATGGATCCGGGGGTGCTGAAGGCACAGAAACTCGCATTCTCCGGATTCTCGTTTAGTGTGACGCAAACAAACTATGCCCCAACACTCCTTCAGAAAAGCACTCTCAACTGGGGGGTGGAGAATTACACAGCGCCATTCTCCCAGGCCCCACAATATAAAATTGGAGCCTAAAAACCCAATCAGGAAGCCAGCCCGTGTCTTGGGACCTGGCAGAAAGGCAGGCCACCGACAACGCACCCAGCTTCAACCCCTATGGAGGCCGATGCAACTAAAAGAAACCCACAGCTCGCACATGTATGCCGATGGAGTGCAGGACACGATGCTCGGTCCCACGGAAGATAAACAAGATCCGTCTAGCCACTGAGCTCACAGGCCAAAGTGAACAGACACTGCCCATGAGCAAACCATCCCATAAACAGTCGCCGAAGGAGTAAACCAGAATTGTGTGAAGACGGACATAAAGACATAAAACTACATATTCTCGTGTGAAAATGCTCCTTCGCAGGTTGGGACTGGGGTTTGGAAGGCAAAAACACCAAGACCCTTCAGCGGTGAGACAACACTTTAAAGAGCGGCACTCTGACGTGAACAGCCTACAGGAAAGCACGTAAGACTGTGAACGTAAACAAGGACCTGCCTAAACACTGGCAGTTTGCGTTGTTGTGGGGGTAGCCTATAAAGTCCTAAGACGGGACTTCTTTGGGCAGCAGAGAAGGGTTTTATCTTCCACCTCAGTGCCTCCTCAGGGCTGGGGCTATCTGCATGCAAATGCTACACAATACCCCAGATTCCTAGAGAGCCAGAGGCAGGTCGGAGAACTCTGAGTGAGTAAATGTATCTCTGCATCCCTCACAAGTCCTAGGTTGTGTCTTGTGCATGGTGATGTTTCAAAAAGAAAAGTTGCCTGAAGGGCTCTAGTATGACCACTCAGCCCACTGCCAGCGCTCAGGCTGGAGGACGACCTCCTCTAGCAAACGTGGGGAGGGTTGGGGAGGCAGGGCAGCACCAGCCCTTGACAGTCTCTGAGTCTGACACTAGACAGAGCTCTTTGCACTTCACGGAAAACCAGTTTCTTCATCAGCACACACACGCTGGAATTTAACCATGGCGCCAAAGCACTTCCCTAAGACAAAGCATTTATAGTAGAGCTCCTGTGTTCAAGGCCAGAGGAAGCTCACACACCACAAAGAGGGATTCCTCTTCCTAACATTTTACTTTCCAAACCAGACAGGACTCGGGAGACATGAGCAACAATCCTGTCACAGCTGGCAATCATGTGACTTTTCTGAGTGGCAATTACAAGAGGTAGGTCATTCCTTCCACCTTGGGGACGATCTCACCTTATGGTGGCAACTGGTCTCCATACACCTAGTTCCAGGGCTGCCAAAAGGGTAAAATCACAAATCCACCAGGAAGATGGGCTGTCCCTGTCAGAAGCTCCCGTTCTTACTATTCCGTCTTCTCTGTTTTCTGCTAAATTCCAAGAGGGCAGCAGGTCGCGCTGTCAAGGCCGCTGGAGTAGCCTGGGTGCAAGCCCTGCCTCGCGCGGGCAGAGGCAGCAGGGCACAGTGGCCCAGGGGTGCACAGTCCTCACAGGAGAATGGGGGCAAGAAACGTACGTCCCATGTCACAGACGGGAAAGCGGCAGCAAGACAGAGGGTGAAAATGCAAGGTGGAAAGATTTGAGCTGACCCCCCAGCTCCACCCTTGGCCCAACAGCTCCTGCGTTAAATGGGAAGATCACCTACCAGAAGGTTGATGTAGGAGTTGAAATTTACAAAATAAAAAAATAAAAGTTTCTAAACACAAAGCACGGTAGGCACTGAGGCAGTTTTCGTTAAACTGTGATAAGATCAGCCCAGGGTAACACGACTAGAAGATGGGAATGTTGGTGTTTCAGCCCCAGTGCAATGCTCTTCTGCCATTTCATGCAGCTACATGTAAAGGGCGCTGTAACCCAATCAGCTGACAACCAAAGAAAATAGTAACAGCATTTCCGAAAGTATTCGCCAGAAAATGTCCCATGAATGCACAGACTGAGACCCCATGGCGAGGAGAGCGCTACCTGAGTGGCGGGCCAGAGTGGACAGGTCGTAGCGCTTCTTCCCATCGGTGGCACCGCAGAGGAGGTCTTCCTTTTCTTTGACACAAGCGTATTTCGTGTCCCACGTGAAGAAGTAGGTGCAGTCAACCTCCCCGGTGAACACGGGAGACCCTCTCCCATTGTTATCTGTACAATTCAAGAGGAAAAAATAAAACTCTATTACGTGACCAAAACCAATGAATGTCTAAGGAGCAAGGGAAGAAAAAGTCAACAGGACCAATGCCAATTGTCCTGTTAAAAAATTCAAGTCTAGATTTCTCAGAAGCCCTTGGGGTCAGAGATTAGAAAGGCTTGTATTACATTCCAGATGCTTAAACGTAAGTCCTCGCAAGCAGGCCTGCATCCTTTCATCCTGGTGGAGTGGCGTCAAGGAGCTTGCTAGAAAGCTGTTTACGACACATCCATGATAAGATGAGAGGAGCACGCATGAGGGAACGTGTGGGAGGCCAGAAGGCCTCTGGGGTCAGCCGCCAGCAGGATCATGGACCTCTCTGGGCGAGGACAGGGACTCACAGAGAGGAGGGCATAGACCGGGGCTCCAGTTCCAAGAGTGCCGCTGACTTAATGATGTCACCCTGAGCAACACAAGATCCTGGGACTCATCCCTAAGGTGGAAGCAAAAGAGTGGAGAACTCGTACAGTCACTCCCACTGAAGCCTGCCAAGATCCCACGCCAGCCCTGCGATGTTGGTGGCACACCTCCAAATGGCACAGGCATTCTCGTGGCTCCGTCAGGGCATCTGTCTGGAATGTCCTCCTCAAATCCAGCCTCCTCCTCCTCCCCCCATCCTAGAATGAGCCCCACAGACGTCCCATCCCTTGGCTGAACAGCACAGCTCCCGTCTGAAAAGCGGTTCTTCATGGGCCGCTTGCCCATCACACAGAGCCAGGGATTCCGCAGACTTTGCGGACTTCTCCCTGCTGGAAATCCCATCTCCTCGCCTTTTCAGGCCGGTGGGCCTAGGGCACAAAGCTCCCTTTTCCACCCCGTGATGATTTAAGAATCCTTGTCTGGACCTCCCAAGTGACTGGCCTCCTCAAGGTTTGGTGTCCTGAGTTGTTAAATGTTCTAAGGGAAAAGGAAGTATGACCTTGTACTAAGAGCAAATGGTATTTCAACCATAATTTCTACTATATCTTTAATTACAATCATTGCAATTAAAATACCAGCAACAGCAGCTGACCTACACCAAGCACAATCTGAGCCAGGCACTAAGCTAAGCATCTCAGCTGCACCAGGGCTGGCTGTCAGGGAAACAGGCTCTGCTTTAAGAATTTTATAGATACAGCTACATGCTACATAATGCTGATGCTTCAGTCAATGACAGGCCACATACATGACGTTGGTCTCATAAGATTTACAGCATTTTCGCTGTACCTTTTCTCAGTTTAGTAAGTTTAGACACTCAATACTCACCACTGTGTTCCCATTGCCTACAGCATTCAGTACAGTCACATGCTGTCCAGGTTTGTAGCCTAAGAACAGGCTGTATGATGATACAGCCTGGGTGTGCAGCAGGCTCTGCCATCTAGGTTTGTGTATAAGCACACTCTACCACGTCCACTCGACGAAAAAATTACCGTGTAACATATTTGACCCTCAAAACCCTATGGCACAGGTACAATTTTAGCCCCATTTCATAGATTCAGGGTGGTTAACTAACTTGCCTATGGTTTCATAACTAAAAAGTAGGGGATCTGGAAATCAAACGCAGATGGTCTGGCCTTGGCCAAGCTCATGACCACGAGGCAAAACCTCCTGCACTCCACTGCGGGGTTTTTTTCTGTTTTTCTTTTTTTTTTTCCCCTCTTATTTTTGATTGGTTGGTTTTGTTCCAGGTACTTCAAACTATTTGCTTTAAGAAGAGTGACTTCCACCTCCCTTTCTCAGGCACAGTGGACAACTAGAGCCTGCCACCCCAGCTGGGCCCGTGCCGTCCTGTGGTGGACTAACTCAGTACTCATTTATCTAGTTTAAGAGTAGTTTAATCCTACGGGATTCCTGTTTCACTACTGAGAAAAGATTAGTGTTTCCGCAAACTTGAAATTTCACTGTGTTTTTCTTTTACCATATAAATTTGAATTATTTACAATTAAATAATACTATGAACGGTCCCAGCTACTCATCCCTACTTAGGAGCTGATTTTGCATCTGAGACTTATTAATAATCTGCAGGCAAAAACAACCATCGGTATGCATCTTACGTGTATTCTTTCCTCAAAGGACTTTAGCAGAATAAGAGGCTACGCTCCCCTCCACCAAAGGGACTTTGCCTCCAGAAATCACGGCTCCTGGGGCCTGTGGTTTCTCTCCGTCCATCAGCAACACCAGTGTCAGCTCTGCACAATCTCTCCCTCACTCACAGTCTGCGAGGCTCCAGCCTGGATCAGGCTCCAGATTATTCTGCGGCACACCCCTTTCCCTCGTGGCCCAGTCCAGCCAAGGGGGAGGCGAGATTTCCAATGGAACCAAGGAGCTCTCTGCCTAAGGAGCAGGCAACAGCACTCCTCCTCCGTTGCTGTGGCAAAGACAATGCCACCCATTCCCAAACGGGCTTCATTCTCCCTCTAGGCCCACATCTAAACTCCACTTCCCAGCCCCCGCTGCCCATCAGACTGGGCCAAATGACTTAGTTCTGGCCCATTTTAAAAAAATTGCTGGTTCCATTCTGCACAGCCCTTGGAAGCCAAATCTGCAGATGGCAAGAACACAGGAAGGAAAGCACAGGAAGGAACACATGACCACATGAAGCAGAGTCCCCACCTCCAGCCCCGCTCTTGGGGACTCACACTGAACTAAAGAAAATAAACCTTTAATGGCCTAAACCACTTACATGTGTGGGTGTTTTTTTTTATTAATCTACCCTAATAAATTTTACTCTTTTCAAAAAAGTATCTAATGTCCTTATGTGAAAGGATCACCAATAATAAGGCATCACTTCACAACAAACTAGATTTAAGTTATTAAAACAAATGTTTAAAAATATTATGGCCAAAAGAATGAACATATGCACCTTTGTGTCCTAAAAATGCATGAACCTTATAATCACATGCATACATAATTCCTAGCAATCCAACTTAACTATAAACCATATTACCTTGCATTACATACCCAATTAACACCCATTGACATTCAAAAATACACTACTACATCTATCAAAGAAACACAGAATCCACCAAGGAGTTTTCTCCAAAAACTCTAAATTTAAATTCAAACAAAATAATAGTAAAATAATTTTATAATATATAGTTTGCTCCAAAGTTTGGAGTACTGAATCGCGGAGCTGGAAGCAATCATAAATACTTTATAACCCAACTCCTGCCAGATAGCAGGCTCAAAACTCGCCCACAAAACACCTAACATCTCTCTGCCCAGGCTCCTTATTACGATCATAATGAAAACAGCCTAGTAAAACACTGGTTTTTTGACATTAGGGTATCGTTCATTTTGTGAAGTACAATAATGGTATTGGATTTACATAAAGAAATTGTTCTTTTTTGACATCGGGTGGGGTGATATAATCCATCAATGATGTATGGTTTACAAGAAACAAATCCAGCCAAACGCTAACGGCTGTTAGAGTGGTGGCGTCTTCACTGTAATGTCCTTCTACTTGTATATTTGAAATTTTTTATAATAAAAGAGAACAAAGCAGTGTGGGGGTGCTTTCAGCATTTTCTTCACGCACTGGCTCATTTGGGCTTTAGCTTTCAAGGCACAGCTCTGCGATGTCCACACCTCTCCCCTGAAGTCTGTGACTACATGCCCTTCTCACAGCCTCCTCATCCACTTGGACCTTTTTGGATCATTACTCTATCTTCCCGGCATCCCCAAGTGAGATCAGCACACTCTCAGAGACCTCAGTCAAGTCATTAATAAAAACTCCTGAACAGAACAGGGCCAGAGGAGGTCACAACAAGGTCAGAGGGAGACTTGGACCACAGCAGGGAGGCCCAAGCCAGCAGGGGTCCCAGAGAGCCAGCTGGGGGGATACAGAAGCCAGAACCAAGCACGGGTATCTAAGGGCTGGGGACACAGAAAAAGAAGCAGGCTGCATTTGCCAGGGACAGGGGACACAGAGCAGGAGAGGTAAGATTCAGAATTCAGAGGCGGTCTCCTAAAAGTAGGCTGAGACCACGACAACAGAAGGATGGAGAATCCGAGAGGGGCAGGGAGCGTTCAAATCACACGATTTAATCCAAAGGCCACCCTGGTTTGTCTCATTCACAAATCAGATGCACGGCACACCCCTGCTGAAAATCCGTGGGACTTCACACTGATTTGCAGATAGAGTCCAGCTCTTCTGCAGGACAAACACGCAGCCTCTGACCTGCTTGCAGCTACT
The DNA here is from genome assembly GCA_963575035.1 of Avahi laniger. Taxonomy (NCBI): domain Eukaryota; kingdom Metazoa; phylum Chordata; class Mammalia; order Primates; family Indriidae; genus Avahi; species Avahi laniger. Next base: position 6,774 of record CAUYSK010126063.1, on the reverse strand, counting down.
GCAGTTTCTGCCTCTGAGCACCTGGAGTCCAAGTGCCCACAGCCCCTGCCACGCACCGGGTTCACTTCCATGTGTCCTGTGGCACGGGCAGCAACCCCTCCTCACTTAACTGCCGAATCCCCGTGGGCAGCCCAGACCCCAGCCCAGCCTGACCTCGGTGCCCCTCCTGGTAAAGGGCAGGGGTGATGACACCAAGCAGTGGCTCTATTTCAGCACACGCGGCCCTAGGCTTCAATCATCATGTTCTTTTTTACTATCTGCTTCTAGTCTGTGAACACCTAGAACATTGTCCTATAGCACCCTCAGGCCTCGTGGGCCCTAAGCAAATAGGTACTAAACAAGTATGTGTTCCGTGAAAGTGGCAAAAAGCACCAGCAAACAGATCCCAGGGGAAGAGTAGAGTCCACGAGCAAAAGCAAGGATAGCAACGGTGGACCCTGGGAACGGTGGACCCTAGGAACAACGGTACCCTACGGGGGGTAGGCGCACAGTCGGCAGTGACTTCAGCGCCTTCCCAGCTGCAGCGCCCTGGGCTCAATGCTTGCTGCTTGCTAGGAAGGAGTTTATTAGAGCCTGGTGCTGCGATCGCACAAGCACCTGACATATCGCCCACTGCAGACACGAGCCAGGGGAGCTTCAGGAGCACAGATCCTACGGTGAGTCACATAGCAGCCTGCTTCTTGACCAAACCATCCAAAGCTCTGTCACAGAAACTCACAAAACAAACAGAAGGAAGGGCCCGAAATACCCTCAGGGGTGGGGCAGCCATGTGTACTTGGGCTGGCTGCACACAGAGGGGGCTGGAAAGCAGGTCCAGCTCTGGAACAAGAGCTCTGTGCAGTGGCTGGTTGGTCTGCAGGGGTGCCTGGGATCACAGGCTGGGGGTCACTGGATAAGATGGGTCTCTAAGTCTCTGATGATGATGGAATCCCACCACTTCTCTACAGATGCAATTGTGTCTAAAATCTTCATGATACAAATACCATCATAGCTTTTTGAAATGCCAGTGCCTTGGTGACTCAAGGATGATTGTTTTAATCACTTATAGAAAGCCAGGCCACCTTCAGATTAAATGTACCCAGTGACACCTTGCAATTCCCAGATCCGAACTCTACCACATGGCTACCATTTGTAAAAAGGTTATCTTGATACTCATTACATAAAAGAAGGGGCCACCCGTTGGAAGCTGGTGAGCCAACCCACTCTGCTGGACCCATGCTTGCTTGAGTGTGCGCCGAAATTCAAGACAGAAACTCTTTCCCAGCAAGCTCAGTGCTGGGACCATTCCCAAACCAAACACAGAGAGCAGAAGAAAATGGAAACAGGATGTGTGTGTCTCTGGGGGCCGGGGGAGAGGGGATTACTCCAGCAGAAAAAAACCAGTCATGGGACTAGAGGTGGCCAGTCTGAAGAGGACATCTGACTTCTCTGTTCAGTGTTCCAAAAACACACTCACACGCGCGCGCACACATACACACATCCATCAATGCAGATAGTAGGGTCTGAACTCCAGCGCACACTTACCCGCAGTCTTATTGCACTCAAAGTTGATGACGCTCATCCGCTGAAAGCCTGAGCTGCATTCGTCGCCTCCAAAATATAACAAGGTGAGGTCTCCATCAGAATATCTAGATTTTTGTGACAATAATACGAAAGTGTTTGGTAGAACCAAGAAAGAAACTCTGATTTTTTAAAAAGTCTGCATTAAGCCTTTTGCATACCGTTAACAAATCACTACTGACATAAAACAGCAAGCTCTCTAGCCAGCTGGAGAAGAAAATGTCTAAAGGAAATGAGTTCCAAATGTATGGGCTTGCTGTCTTCTTGCTTCAAAGTAAGAACTGGCTGGAAGAAAATGCTGCAAGTTTTTCTGTGGGCATGAAGACTTCTCTTGTTCTCAATTTTAGATTTTGTACAAAATAAATAATGCCCAAGAATTAGCCTTGCCATCAGCTGCCATAAACACAATCTTACTTAGGGATCCTGAACACTTTGAAAGGAACAAAGTGAAATTTTTAAAATGCAGCTTAAATGCAGATATTCTGCACTTCTGAAAAGCTCAAAGATAGGTTGCTGGGTTTTCACATTTTTCTGTTCCTGTCTTTTGAATCATAATTGCCCATAACACATTTTCAGAAAACTGCATATCCATACTGTTTTTCTAATGGTTAACTACCAAGGTAACGATCAGAGAGATTGCGCCAAATGCATTTTTTTAGTTGTTTAAAACTTTTAGATGATGTTAATAGCATTTCAGATTCTCAAACTGCCGAAGAAAAATCAAAACTCCTCAAAAACATATTTTAAAATACAAAACTATATCAACTGTGAATTAATTAGATAGTTTTCCTACAGTATGGTTCTTACAAATAACATGTTTATAAAACAAGCAGTTCTAACAGAGGCACTCTTATTATAAAGCCAGGAGAAACATCCAACTGCTCAGTGACAAATGGCAACTTGCCTAAGTCAAACAGGAAGGAACGCTGGCTTAACTGCTTTTCCTGCACTTTATGGAAAATGGAAGGAGAAAGAGGAGGAGGGGAGTGAGTTATGTTCCACAAGAATATACACCATGCATTTGAAAATTACAAAGAAGCTCTTTACACACCGGAGGGTTTGAGTCTGGTATCTTCCTGCTACTTTGACTTGAGTGGAATCGGTCTTTTTAATTTGGCAAACTGCAGTGTCTTTCTTATTGCAGATCTGTGTTTCAGTTCCTCCACAGACATTCAAATAAAACGTGTATTCTTTTCCATCCGAATGATAGAATAAACCTGAAGAAAGGGAAATAAATGAGAAGAGGCTCTTTTGCATGAGTAGGTGTTAGAAAGTTACAGCATTACTTTAGCCAAAGCAGAATCCTATTTCTGAAACGCCAGCAGAAACTGCAGTTCTCCGCCCAGTGGCATGGACCGCTCAGCCGGGACTGCCTCTCGCAGCCCCTTTCTGCCTACGCTGGGCAGGAAGCAGGAAGGGACAGAAGGAGCCCACTCACCTTTGTCCTGGGCCAGGGGCCTGAGGTCAATGGCCACATCCTGCTGCTGGCTGGTCAGAGAACAGGTTTTACTTTCCAGGTAATCTCGGTGGCAGGCGTACTCAGTAACCCACTCAATCTCATAGCGGCAATTGGATTTAGCAGTGAGCTTGGGAATGGTGCCCTACCAGGAAGAATTTGAAAGGAACAAAGTCAACTTTCTAAAATGCAGCTGAAATGCAGATTTTTCCATGCTTCTGAAAAGCTCAAAGAGAGGTTACTTTACATGTCATTATTCCTATTTTTCTAAATCATAATTTCCCCATATACATTATTTGACTTAGAATAACTCCAGTTACTTTTACTTTTTTAAATTTTACTCTTTTTAAATTTTTTCCTAACGTTTATTTTTTTATACTTGACTTATAACTCCATTTCCTTTTTGGTCACCGTTAGAGAGACACACGAGCTTCAGCACACCCTGAAGTCAGCAGCACTTGACAATGATTACGACCCCGACAAACGGTAATGGGTTGTGAGGGGCGCGTGGTCCATTCACTCCCTTCCACGAGGAGTACTGTGCCCTGCGTGTACACATCCAGGGCAACGGTCCATAACTCCTTTCCTAACAGTGACAACGGTGTCCCTCACCTGAACCCAAATCTGCCCTTGGGTGAAGACAAGGCATCACCCAACCACAAACCCGGATTCTGCCATTTTGCTGCCAGAGAGCTGCTTTCACAAGCCGGGAGCCCTGACACTCATCTGTGTGGGAACTGTGGAAGGTGCCGATGAGGTCACTGTTCACTGGGGTGCCACCGCCACCTTTTAATCATCCTCAGGACAAATGGCTTACTGGGCTTAGTACCAGGAATAGCTGTGCTGTCTCTAGGCACCACTCACCCCGTAAGCATTTACTGAGCACCTGCTACATGCCAGGTACAGAACAAAGTGCCAGGTTTACTGATAGATCACACACAACTAGTAAGCTGTGGAGTTGCAAGCCCAGCCCTCTTCCATCTGACTCAAAATCAACGCTTCCAACCACTTGGCTCGGTGCAGTCTGACAGACAGAGAGGCACAGCGGAGTGCTCAGTGACAGAAGCCAGACACAGAGAGCCACAGACTGCAGGATTCCATTTACATGAAACATCCAGAAAAGGCAAATCCATAGAGACAGAAAGAAAATCTGTAGTTGCCAGACTAGGGGTAGGAATGGGAAAAGATTGCTAAGGGGCATGAGGTTTCTTTTGGGGGTGCTAGAAACATTCTAAAATTAGATTGTGGTGCTAGGTGCACAATTCTGTGAAGATACTAATAACCACTGAATTGTACTTAAAAGAGATGAATTTCACAGTATGTAAATTCAGGAAAGCTTTTTTAAAAAGATCTGTATGTCAAGGTGAATATTTACTAAATACCAGCTCCTAGAAGCACTGAATGAGCCAACATAAATGCTTAAATAAAACTTCTAAGTACTGAGGGTACCTAAGCACATGCCACACAAGTTCTGCCCAGTGAGCAGTTAGGCTTGAAAGGGAACCTCTAACCTCACTAATAACAAATCAGCTTCCTCTAACACGAAGAAATGCCTCATATCCCTTGGAGAAAAATAGCAGAGAAACCCTCAATTCTCTTAATTATCATAGTGTAAAGTGATTCCTACCAAATATAGAACAAACTAAAAGGAAAATACTAAAACTACTACCAGTTTAGAACATCTCACCAGACGTAAAAGATTTCAATTAACGTAGGTACAAATGGAAAGCATAAATAAATATTCTCAACATTCTTATCCAGAACCAACATCAGACAGATCTTTGCTAACGCTCACAGCTCATGGACATGGAAGTCTGGGGACATCAAATGAGGAGCTGAGCCTTGACCACACTTGTGTCTGCAGATCCCACACACCCACGGCAGGCCAGCTGCCAGCCTGAAATCAGAGCAAATTCCACATTTGTTTGTGGGAAGGGGAACGTGGTTCTCTGGCCAAAGAATTCAGCCCCACCTACTTCATTCTCTTACTAGGAAAGCAGAGATAAATTAAAGGAAATTGCTGCCCCTTCCTCCCTGGGGATGCCCCCTGTTCAAACACTTAACCAGAAAACTGACCCGGCCATGGGGAGTCAAGAACAAATACTACTCGGCAGCTACTCTCAAGGAGTTTATGACAGCGCCGCAGATTTCATAAACAGTCGAAGGACAGAGCAATCCATCTGCCCTGAGCATGAGTAGGGAGAGCAGGAGGCAGGCAGGGAGGGAGAAACACGCTCCCCTAGAAGACAGCAAAGGCTTGAGATTATACTCATGACCTTTCAACTGTTTGCTAAAATCAACTTAACTACTAGAATAAAATCATCTCAAGCAGACTCACACAACACATCACACCATCCTGATATATGCAGAGGCCCCTCCTGGTTGGTGCAGAAAAAAGCAAACACCAAGCAGCAAATTGCTCCCCTTCAGCGAGCCTCCTCCCGCGAGCCCAGCAGTGGCTCTCGACACACCCCACTCCTGCCCCTAGGCCCACCCGCCCGGCGCAGACCCGGGTTCAGTGACCCAGGCAAACATCACGGCTTTCAAGTCCTGGGGACCCAAGTCACTTACCTCTCTCCGCTCTGACGGGCAAACAAACGTAATAGTCACTGCTGGGCTGTGGCCATCACAAAAATCGAGCTTTTCTGCCTCTTCCTTCACGTAACTCAGGACAAGCCTGCGAGATCCGCATTGAGAAAAGAAAATTACAGAAGTAAAAATGACATTCACATTACCATGCTGCCCCGAGCATGTGGCACACTCACTTGGGGACAGAGAGGTAATAGAAGAAACATTAAAATATAAAAGAAGCTTTAGAATAAAATAACTTTATCTCGATTTGAAAAAACAATTTAAAAGTATACGTCAGTGAGCATTATATTTGAAATACTAAGAAAAGCTGTTTGAATGAAACAAACAAAAAGGTTATAAATGAGCTAACAAAACAAAACAAACACAGATCAGGCCAAGCCCACTTTTAACCACAAGGTTACAGGGTCATTTCCTCTTTAAACAACAACTTCTAAGTGCAAGCCAAAGATCTTTTTTCATAACCTGAAGATACCACCCCGAGAACCGGCCCAGCAGCCACAGACCTGGAGTCGTCCCCCACCACCAAGCACCAGCGCCAGGGCCTGCTGTGCTCCCTGTGGAATGGGCCGATGCTCCTGGCTGCCCGGAGCGGGACGGCTGAAAACAGACGACCTGCTTGTTCTCCCAAGACAAGCTGGGGCTTTTGTTCAGTGCCCACGTGTTACTGAGTCTTCACTCACCCGATCACTGGTATTAAGAATTACCAAGTCATCTCTTGACACTGACGGGCTCAATGGTTTCACCTTCTCCTTGACATACACTCACTTCAGCATCACCCTTTTCCATTTCAGTTTCAATTTATACGGTGAAGTCCTGAGCATGACCTCAGCACATGGCTGTATCTGGACAAGGGACTTTAAAGAGGTAAATAAGCAAAAAAAAAAAAAAAAAAAAAAGAGGGCCTATGATTGGGCCCTCAAGCCCAATGACCAGGGTCCTTATCAGAAGAGACTAGGGCCGGGCCCGGTGGCTCACGCCTGTAATCCTAGCACTCTGGGAGGCCGAGGCGGGCGGATTGTTTGAGTTCAGGAGTTCGAGACCAGCCTGAGCAAGAGCGAGACCCCGTCTCTACCAAAAAAAATAGAAAGAAATTAATTGGACAGCTCAAAATATATAGAAAAAATTAGCTGGGCATGGTGGCACATGTCTGTAGCCCCAGCTACTTG